>JAAQPF010000043.1:0-144347 GCA_013396165.1 Fusarium globosum
CCGCCACACTCCCCACCTCCTTTCGCTTCCTGGCTTCACCTGAGGCTCCATCTATTCACTCCCCACTTACAGGTCGGGTACAGCCTCTGCCTGTGTCTATATCCATCAGCCTTTCCCCCGAAATCCCCTTCCCCGGCTTTCTCTCCTCTCTCTCTTGATATTTCATATTTGACCATCACGAGATTCATCCCGTCCCAGCTATTAGCGTTTTTTTGCTTTTTCGTTCACGAGCTGGACCTCATCAAACTATTTTGCTTGACGCAATCAAACCATCTCACACACAAATCTCCCATCCCTTTGAAAGAGTGACACCTGCTTGATTTACCAAGGCGCCATCTCATTCCAGACACAAAAACAAAGGAACCACCATCAACAAATTACAATAACAACAAAACAACAACATATAACTCTTCACACAATCCACTCAACGTGAATTCTTCTGGCAAAACAAAACAAATCACATCAAATCTTGTCACCATGGCTCACACAACCGAAACCTACTACTACTACGTCCCCAATCTTCAGGCCCTCGACCCTACAGCTCGCGAAGTCGACCCTTCAGCTTACGCCTGGGTGCAACCCACAATCATCGAGGATGAGGATCTTACTTTTGGCGGAAAGGCTTTGAGTACCTGGTACGAGGAGGATCGTCGTCGCCACAGCAGTGGCAGCGATGAGGAGGAGCGACGTGGCCGTGAGCGTGTGCGAAGAAACTACTCGCGCTCCGGCAAGTCGCACAAGAAGTAAATACATTTCTCTCCTCTAGAAGCAAGGAAGCGAATGCGGTTCTCGACATTATGATACCCCTTTAGACAACCGACACCTGCACCTTTACTCACCGCCGCGACAACACCTTGCTCTCATCGCCATTACTCCTCACATACATTTCACCATCACAACCAACTCAATCACTCGACATGTCCACATGAAACGAAACTATAGACACTTATATCACCAAACCTGTACCACCTCTTTTCGCTCTCCCAACCGACATATTCTTTGGCATAGCATTCAGCATCACGACCGGGAAGCGCATTTAGATTTTTTAGGGGGGGACCAACCCAACTCCCATGGACATTTTGATTCAGGCGTTTTTTTTTTTTTTTCCTTAGTACCTCTCTTCTGCATTTGGGATACCCCCCCATGTTGGATCACTTGGCTGGTGGTCAAGACAACGTGGTTTAGAGCGGGACTTGGCTTTTACGGGCAATCTCCTTGTGGGATAAAGGAGGGTTGATTTGAACGCGGGACTGGTGGTGAGACCGATAAGAGGTAGCACCCACACTGAATGGCAGAAATACCATAACTTAACAATACCTACATTGTCTGTGTCTCTTGACGTGAATGTGATGGTCAGCTAACGAGTACCGCGCTCAGCGCACTTATCGCGTAACTGACAGATAGTATGTGGCATTTGACTCGCGTCATGTTTTACAACGTTACAGTGCTTGATCGTATACACAGCTAAAAGGGCGTTCGCATCATGCCCTCTATGGCAGATGATCTCCACATGAGGTCACGCACACAGTCATGCCACGTGCAAATCCCATCAAAACCCCCGATTCACTTTTGTGCATCAGCAAAAGTCGACGTTTCATTATGATTCAGGTTTTTTGTCAAAACAATCCCATGCTAGTTTAATGACGTCGTTGATCTTGTGAAGCCGATCTTGTCCCAGCGACAAAGTATGTTTCATGCCGAGGTCGACAGTGTAAAGTGTCTCCAACGGTTGAGGGAGGGGAAATGGCAAAATGTCGATGTCGGAAAAGATGGGATTTGATAGGTTTGCCACTTTCTGTTGCATGACGAGGCATGGTTGCTCTCCCGTTTTGTCCTTATCTTTTAACGGATGGGCTCCGACGGTGTTTTGAGTCGTTCAGAGGGAGAGATGACATTGGCTTGGCAGTTGGGGATTTTGTTGTGGCGAGCGTGGCTGTACGTTTTGTATGATCACGACTGTTGGAGGTACAGTTTCGATGATGCCATTTTGAGGTGCTGAATGGGAGATTCTGGATAGCTGATGACTATTATTTGGGATCATCATTGATGTATCTAGTATGTAATTTGGACGTTGCTATGTAGCGTATTAGACTAGATCAGACTGGCGATGCGATGATGCTGGAGTTTTGTGTCATTCCCACCGAAGAGCCATGAAAGCATCGACCAACCGACCGATCTTCTACAGGATGTTTTTACCTTACCGCTATAACAAGTGAAGCTATTTGTACCTGAAAGTCCGTTCGTAGCCGTTATATTCTTGTTGTTGATCGGCATGCCCCATTGTCTTCTCCTCATCAACTCCCTCCCGTTCTAGACCACATCGACCTATGCTGATCCCTCACAGCACAGAATCTAGACCTACCAGATCACTAAATTCGGTATGTCCTGGACATGTCAGACCCGAGCACTCGGTAAAGCTGACCTAAATCAGCTTGGTGGAACGGGCTGCGCGATGATCCGCGGTCGCTAGAGAATGCTGCATTGTGCCGATCCTTTACCCGTGTTTCACGATACTGTAGTCCTTCCGAGAGTTTAGCGATTAAAAGGTTGGCGCCAAAGGCTTTGGTGCTTGGAACAAATGGCAAACCGGGTTTCTGCGACGTTGACGCTGCTTGTTAATGTGGTAGACAGCAGCCTTGGCAATGTTGCACAGGCTGGAAAGCTTGAAGAGCATACATGACTTGCTATCGTATCTTACTGAATCTCAGTCTGTGGTTCCCTTGAATTCCAGTATATATGACTATGTAGAGGCGGTAGGGGTCGAAGTGTTTGGAGAGCCTCCCGAGGGCATCGCCATCGACCTTGATCAGTACCACATAGTTGATCGCGCTCGAGCTTAGGGCTACTTGAAATGAGAGATATATGAGCCATCCGTATATTCATGTGACCAATTTAGAGAACAGAGATAATCAATGGACGCTTCTCCGGTCGAATACTGTAGTTTCTCTTGGGTCTATGCTCAGTGGTTGGCTCTCGAGCTTGACGCGATAGATGTCGCTACCAATATCTGAGCATTGGGTCTGGCATCTATAGAACAGCGGGTGGTCATTTAATTCAATAAGAATAGGCTCTAGAAATTCCTCACTTTCCCATTGTATCCCTCCTCTCAGGCTAACGATCTACAGAGTGTAGCTGGAGGACTTTTGTATCAGAAACGAGGCTCAAAGCAACCGTAGAAGACGTCCATGTGGGAAAATACTCGAAGAAAAAGGCTTCTAAAATTAAATTTACGACTTAATATAATAGCGAAGCGTCTCTGAAGATGGCTAACATACCTTCGCTGTGCTCGTAGCTATATATTCCTGATCCCTCCATTTCTTGTCGGCTACTGCGTAACTCACTCTAGTTCTGTGACAAGACCCTTGCGAAGAGAAATCACTGTGAGATATTACAATTTCTACTTCAGATGAAGTATAAAAACACATCAAGACCACGTCGTTGTCTAACGGCTTGCCACGAGTGTTACCTGGCATTCTGCTCTGGCCCGGCTGTCAAGATAGGAAGCCGTTTCAGAGACGACTCCGAAGGAAACGAGGGAGGAAATAAGCTACCTGATATGATAGGGACCATTCTGAATATAATTTGGGTGGCTGATGTTCTAAACTACGTCTACAAACGTGATGTTGCATATGAAGCGCAGTGAAGCGGTGATGAAAGTAACAGCATTTGTTGAAGATTTGGAGATTTATTCCAACCCTCAAACGTATTGGGTGAAGAATACCTAAGTGATGCACCATAAATACTGATGCAGTCAATTCTATCATCTTGTCATTGATGGCTTGTGACCTGGGGGTGTAGGCCATGCAAAGCTTGCTGGACATGATCTGATCCGGAGCGCTCCAGGGTATCATCGTGAGCAGGCACCAGCACCAACAGGCCTCCAACACAACCACCAACACCACGACATATTCATGTTGATGGATTTACCCTCCCCTCGTGATCAAACAGCCTGCGAAATCTTCTCTCTGCGCCAAATCGCACGACAAAACGCCCGGCGACAAATGCTGCCTGAACCTCATGCACCACAGAAACCACCACTACAGCCGGGCGCATCTGCCCAACGCCCAAAAACACAATTGGTCACTTTCTCACGAATGAGGCTCAGCTCTGTGCTACTTTATACAAACCACCACCAACTCATTTTTCGCAGGCTTCAATAGAGCCATGCACGTTATGCGCACACTCCGCCTCTTTGCCGCCCAACCCTGGTTCAGCCGCAGTATGAAAATGGAACCTCAGCTCCTCGCGGCGGTTAATTCTTCCACTTCTTCCACTTCTTCAATTGTAACACTACCTTGAAAATGCCGGCTAGAATACATGAGAGTTGCGTTGACTTTCGGGTGATAATATGGGATAAAGGTGAGTAATTGAGATTGAGATTGAGGGTGTTGCTAATGGGTTTAGGGAATGAGAAGTGGCTTCGTGAGGATGTTCCACCGGGGGACTTTTATGAGGGGCAGATACCTGCGCCGTGGAGTGAGTCGCATGTTATAGTCGTGTAAGTATTCTCGCGTTGGGGTCAGGAATAATGCTGATGAGTGCAGATTCGCGGATGCAGATAAAGTACGCGATTGCCCATCGTGTAAGAAACGCTTCACCGATGTCTTCTGCATGCCTGAGCTCTGGTGGTCAAGCTACAGCCGTCGATCAAACGGCTATTTTGGAAGCGAGACATTCCGCGATAACAACGGCATGATCACAGCATTAAGTCAGTCTCACTCTATCCTTCGAACTTCATGCTCTGAGTACTAACAGAGGCAGATACGTGGTCACGATTCCTCGTCAAGCAATTGCACGAAACCAGCCATCAATGGCATAAATTCAACATCCTAACACGCTGGATTAAAGATCCCCAACAAACAATCCTTCTTGTCTTCGAAGCACCCAAACAACTCCGTCTACGCGATAGATTCCCTGATCCACTGCTCATAAACTCCCATAACGACACGCTCAGCGACCCCTTCTGGTTCTATCCCCGGCTATTCGAAGATCTCTCTCTTCTTCAAGATAACTCCGTCTGGGCAGTTCGCGACCATGTTCGAACAATTGAGAAAACAGATCTTACACAAAAGCCTGAGCCTGAATATCGACCTCTGCATGATACAGCTAGACATGCTATTCATGTGTCGGAAACGCTTGAAGTTGCGGAGAAGACTATCACGGCAATCATACAGCAGCATAGTGCTTTTGAGGCTGAAGCTGCTGGGGGAAGTAGACCTGCAAAAGCAAAGTTTCGACATGTCGGTGAACGATTGCTCTGGTACATCCACATTCTGCAAAGTCTACGCTGCAGAGCCTCCGCGAACAAGGAACGGCTTCTTAACGAGATCCAACTAGCATTCAACTCAGTAGCGCAGTACGACTCTCGCATCTCCGTCAAGATCGGTCAGGCGACTCAATCCGATAGCGCAGCTATGAAGACCGTAGCTTTCGTGACACTCACATTCTTGCCTGCGACTTTTATATCAGCGTTGTTCAGCATGTCGTTCTTCAAGGTTGACGATGACACGGGAGTCTGGAGTGTGAATGAGAAGTTCTGGGTGTATTGGGTGTTTGCGGTTCCAGCGACGCTCTTTACCTGGGGGTTGTGGTTGTCGTGGCAGTGGTTTTATAGACCGATTAAGATTGGGGAGGAGGAGAAGCCTGTGAAGAAGCTTGGGGATTTGATTGGGTTTCTGAAACGGGGCGGGACTGACGAGGAATCCCAGATATCATCTTGAGTTATTGAACAGGGATGGATCGGATGATATGGTCGGATAGAGGCATTGTGACTTGGATAGCTTCACATTTTGAGAAGCAAATGGGTGGCCTTATGATATATATTATTGATGAACTAGAAGTCACATTGGTTGCGTGCTATTATCCATGTACTCATATCTCGATCCTCGTTCCGTCGTCCGTATTGCTATAATCCAAGTGCTAAGATCCCAAACTACTATCACATGTTCTCAAAATCTCAATGACCAAAGACGCCAACTATCGATCAAATGAGTGCGTTGCACCTTGCCCCAACATCATAGTCAACAGGCTGAACAGGATCGACCGTCACAATAGAAGCTGGCTTTGCTGAGGCATCATATTCCTGCACAACGACTGGTGCTGGTGGTGCAGTTGTCTCTAACACAGGCGTCGGGCTCGACTGGACCGTCACCTCCACCACAATACTATCCTGTGGCGCTGGGGTTGACACCTGAGGAACAGGAGCCGTATTGTCCCCAGTTACTAGGCTGGTACCAGCCAAGACGTCGTTGCTACCGTATCCGCCACTGACAATGAGTGTAGTATTGTCTGGTGTACCTGGGACTTCGACCAGAGGAACATCGCTCGTGATGATCTCAGGCTGGTTGTTTTGGAGGAATACCGGATACACGGGTTGCTGCGCTTGGGACTGGGGTGTGAACAGTGGTGCTGGTTCGGCGGCATAGTCGGGCACTGAGTACGAGATGGTGACCTGCTGCTGAGGCATTTGAGCTGGATCGTAGACGTACGGCTGGGTAGGATAGTTCTCTTGCGAAGTGACTTGATATACAGGCTGTTCAGTCATCTGGATGGGAGGCTCAACGACGGTCTGTTCAGAAGTAATGACTGTCTCGTAAGATGTTGTCTGCTGAGCCAAAATTGGCTCTTGGGTTGAAGTAGCTTCGAACGTAGTCTGCTGCTGGACTTCAAAACCGGGTTGCTGTTCGTATGTTTGAGTGTACTGAACCTCCTGCTCGAAGGCTGGTTGACCCTCATTGATAGTGTAAGAAACTTCAGTCGTAACACTGAACTGCTCGGGTTGCTGGCCAAAGGCAGGCTGTTGATCAAATGAAGGTTGTTCGAAAGCTGGCTGCTCAGTCTGTACTGAGTACTCAAATGTCGACTGTTGCTCAAAGGCGGGTTGCTGGAACATCGACTGCTGATTATCCTCAAATGAGAATGACTGCTCAGGCTGTGAAAAAGATGATTGCTGATAGTCGAAGCTTTGCTGGAACTGTCCCTGTTGCTGGTCTTGAAATCCGCTCGAGTCATCACCTCCAAATCCGAAGTCCCCATCATCGTTGTAACTGTCGTCGTACTCGCCATCGCTTCCGGAGCCAACACCACTGAAGCTGTTGACTGTGTTCAACATGCGACCCATCTTTCTCCAATTCTTCTTCTTGCCAAGCTTTCCGACCTGTCGACTTGCCATCTCAACGCCTTGACCAGTGAGCCTCGCTGCATTGACCGTCGCTGAGAGGATGCTATCGCCGACATTTTGCGGCTGATTTGGTTGACCAGGTCGTGCTTTTCTCACAATGACCTTATTTCCTTGCTTCGTCTGTCGTGGCTGCTGGCCCGGCCGATCCCACGTCGATAATCCAAGTTGTTCGTTGATATAAAACGGCGTCATGTCTGGCGTTCTCAATTCTCTCCAGCCGTCAGGCAGAGAGTTGGCAGGCTTCACCCATGAACTGGTCCCTAATCTCTTGTTAAAGTAGAATGTTCGACCATCAGGTGTCTTGCGCTCATCCCAGCCAGGTGGCAATCCAGAGAATCCAAAGAGCGCCGCTGCCGTGGGCTTCAGGTGTGTCTTCAAGCCGGTCGAATTATGAGTGTACCAGAGCCGGCCAGAGACGTTCTTTCGAATGGTCCACATTTGGGTTGTCGCATCTTGAACGGAAGATTGAACTCGCGGGTCGGATTCAGTGGCATAGTAGGATTTATCGTGGCTGTGAGAAGCGTTGACTGCATTGGAGGTGAAGCACCACACACAAAAGTTCGTCGTGATATGTGCAGTGCTACAGATGAGACAGGTGTAGACTGACACGTTGAGGGGGATTCCTGGGAGTGTTAGCGACAATAATGGTTCACTCAAACGACCGTCTTACCCTTCCGACAATGGTTACACAGCTGAGGTTGCCCAGTAGATGTGCGTCTCAAGTCTGCCGCAGGAGTAGCTTGAACAGCCGGAGTCGGCTGGATCGCTGGAGCATGCTGAGCTGGATGATTCTGCTGACCCGCTGGGATTTGTTGAGCTACCGGGGCATACTGAGCCAGGTGAGGTTGCTGGTGAGGTTGTTGTGCGCCTGGAGCATGCTGAAACGCTGGATTCTGCTGGCCCGGAACATGTTGAACTGCCGGGGCTTGCTGGTTCACAGGTGGCTGCTGGTTCACAGCTGGTTGCTGAGCCGTGGTAGGAACGACATTTGGCTCCCATCGTGGCGTGCCCGCAGCACTTGGTGTAGCGACTGTGGTAGCAGGCGTTGCGATACCGGCGCTGCTACCGCTGATGCTTCCGGGTCTGCCGTGATCGGCCACAAATGAGCCTATGTTGCTGTTGGCAGTGTCAATCCGATGGATTTGCGGAGCTGGGCTTGCGGGAGATTGCTGTGGTTGTGTTTGGTGAGTGTTTGACTGAGTCGTTTGAGGAGCGGGGTTTGGTGATGGGTTTGTCGGGCTGAAGGGTTGTTGCTGAGGGTGCTGCACTTGGACATGCTGCTGTGGAAACTGTTGCTGTTGCTGATATCGCTGTTGCGGCGCTTGTTGGTAGGTTTGCTGATACTGAATTGGTTGTTGGTGGGTTTGAGGATGTTGAGGATAAGGTTGGCTTTGCTGCTGCTGCTGCTGCTGTGGAGGGTACTGAGCAGGTTGCGCTTGCTGGTGCTGAATTGGCTGGCCCGGATGTGCTATCTGCTGAGCCTGGTGAATCTGCTGTGGATTTTGTTGGTGATAAAGAGGTTGAACCTGCTGCCCAGGATGATACGACTGAGGTCTCTGTTGTTGAACATGTTGCTGTTGCTGCGGATTGTGAGGAGGATACCCAGCTTGCGGATGCTGTTGCTGCTGCTGAGGAGCAGGTCTATGAGGCAGCGAAATGCTCTGGCTTGGAGCTCCGACCGGTTTCCCAACAGGTTTCCTAGCCACAGATCTCTGATGCATCAAAGGCTGAGGCGTTGTTTGTACAACATTACTCTGAGGCTGTGGAGACGCCATCTCGACTTACACCAGAAGACACAAGAACAAGGACAAGAAATGACAAGACGGGAACCCCGCTTGGCAATGCATCCTATTTATTGCTTTTATTCCCCTGTCCATCACAGGACTTTAACCATCGAGACCTGAAAGAATATTTCGTATCTGCTTGTGCATCTTCTTTTCTTTCTACCCCTCTATCTGGTATGTGCAAGGGTCCCTCAGCCGCAAATCTGCAACCATTCACAACGCAGGTTGGCCGGCTTCGTGGCGCGCTATGAGATGCATCTTGCTTTTTAGGGGAAAGCTCGAGGCAGATTTGGGACGAGGGCGTTTTTAGTTGCCGTTGTTGTCTCCGATGTTTGGTGTTTATGCGGCACAGTTCCGCTGTGTTTAATCTGTAGCTGGAGGTAGGTAGTTGTAAAAGAATCGCTATCGATGAGTGGAGTAGTGTCGATATGGAGTTTCAGATGAGGTCGCATAGTATCTTCCAGGCTTTAGCGATTGATGGTGGCAGCCATCCATACACCCAGTATGTTGCAAGCTAACTAACAAATTAGTATAAAATTATAAGATTAATACATTTGTCTAAGAATAGAAAAGAGTAACTAGCCTGAACCCTGGAACTACCATAAAATGCGTGGGGTATGAGGATTGCGAATGAGTGTGCTCTGGGAACAAGAAAACTGGAAACTTTGATAAATGATGTGGAGTGCACGAGATGGCAACTGTGTGTGGCACCTCAGTCAACGTGACGAAAGGACCCGAGTGCATTTCTCACCAGACTCTCGACGTATAGCAGTAGGTATGCAAAACCACCTGGAAAGAGATGGCCCTTGTATTCAGGTCTGGAAGCGGACCAATGGCACATTTGATCTCGAACATACCTGGAGCGAGACCTGGGCTTATGACTTTTCATTTTCTCCGAGTGGATGCCTGTTGTTCGTTAATCACGGAAAAGGGATAAGGGGTTTCGACTGTGACACAGGCGAGCTTTTTCATGAGATACCATTTGACGGACATGAGATCACCGTGGTTTCGATGGCAATTACCGAGGATTCTTCTACCCTTGCTCTTGGACTTCCATCCGAGATTCAAATATGGAACCTTGAGTCAATGATATGTACCAAACAGTGGCGAACTAACTCAGGTTCCAATTTAATACTGTCTTCCACGGGAGCGCTTTTGGCTGGCCAGGTTAATAACGACATTCGAATCTGGGATTGGACGACTGGGGAGATACTTGCTGACATCAAACTTTCCGAAAACGACTGGAAGATCGATGCCTTTTCACCAGATAACTCTGGAATACGCACTAATTATGGAGTTATTCCAATAAATATGGGAACCGTCTCAAGCCAGTACCTCACACCAACGTTCAGACTCAGAAAAAACCGTATCCAGTGGAAGGAGACCGATTTGATCGAGCTACCACGTGATTTTCGAGGTGTTCGGACTGCCATATCAGCGACAGATTCGGAACTCATTGTTGCATTTGGATGTAGCTCGCAAAGAGTTACTATTCTCCAAATCTCGGAGGATGAGGAGTTGAGACGGTTACTTCCTCTGATCGAAGAGACTTGAGATTATCTCCATAAGAATATCGACATTGCTCAGCTTCTTGATAAACACCAGCACATTTCTGTTGATTATCTCAACTCAACATGCTTGCCTTGCCTCCTCCTCTCTTCCTTGCATCTGTCTTGTTCTTCACACCCGATTGGCGCCTCCTGCCTCCATCTTGCATATTGAGCTGCGCCTCTAGCACTAGCAAAGACGGGATCAATTACTGCTCCCCCCTCAGGAACGTATGGTATTTTAACCTTGCTATCGCTTTCTCCCTGCAGGTACCCATTACCTATGAGCGCACTTCGTAAGGCTTGAAGAAAAGCCGGATGTGTCGCGTTCTCTCCTGTCAGCAAGATTGTGTCGAGGCGGAATCCTTTAGGAACTGCGCCGCAGAAACCCTGCAACCTTTCGGTCACACGAGCCCAGAAGTCGGGGTTCTCCGAGGTAGCTAGACCTAGTTCAAGGTCTACAAACGTCCGGTCACCGCGTCTGGGCTGGAGATCCGTAAATGCAGACCAAGTCCTGATAATTTCTCCACGTAAATCGGTAGGAGTGATTCCCACGACTAGGGTTGCCTCCAAAGGAACATTGTCCTGCTCCTCCTCACATTGCCAGAAGTTTTTGTAGTGTTTACACAAACCCTTCCCATGTCCCGCGAAAACAGCATATGACTCGAGAAGCTGGCTTGGGTATCCGCCGGCAGCAGGCAAAGGAAGTACCACTTTTGGACGGGGCAGACCAGCGGCCACCCACGGACGAATACGCGCATGTTCGAGCGCGTCCCAGAGGTCTGGTTCTGCCAGGCCTTGGATTCGGGAGTGCGACACAGCGACTCTGTCCAACGGACTCGTTACTGCAGCAGAAGTCACGTCACGTAGCGAGACAAGCATTGTGGCGATAAGGCCGACATCAGGCGTAGCTGGCCATCCGATCTTTTTGTTGAAAGATCGTCGCAACTTCTCCCTTCTGGATAATGGTGGAGGCGGAGGAGAATTGGCTAGACGCTTCATAAGTGCTGCATATTCCGGGCTTGCAGGAATTGACGCAATATTTTTGACAGTGCCATTATAAAAGTGCACAGCAGCGGTCCTAGTAATTAATTAATTGGTTTAATTATCCAATAATTAGGATCAGAAGTCAAGGTCAACATACCCGGAACTTAACGAGAGACTGAATCCAATGCCTGGCGCATCGTGAACACTCGCGGGTAGACAATCAGCGCAAGTGGGAAAAGGCTCAAAACAATCACCAGAAGCCTTTGCACTGCCAATCAGGCCAAAAAGAAGTGCAAAGCGCATGTTGCGACTGAAAGCGACAGGATATTTGAATGGAGTCTAATGGACCAAATGCAAGACAAGGTGCCTTGACAAGTTTGAGCGGATTTAGATGGTATATCACACAGAAAAGGTCACATGACAAATGTATCAGATATATAGCTATTCCAACATGTTACATAGCAACCAACCCAAGCATAGAGAATAAAAGACAGTATTAAAGAAGGGTTGCTAGTTGGGTATATCTAATTCATGTAGCCTTCATTTATAAATAACAAGCCATCTGATATCATGCGAGAGGCGGTAATTGCTCAAGCTGGAGTTGGTTGGCTTGTGTTGACAGTCAGGGCAATCCGTTTTGAGGACAACACCGCATATTTGCTAGCTAGCAAATGCTAGCTAGCAATCATCAAAGCTCAGTTAACATCAAACACAAGTTGTGGTTCATATTCAAGCTTGCCGCAAATCCAGAGCAGGCAGGAAACAATGCGAGGATGAGCTTGTTTGAATTGCAGCCCGCTCTGGAAACAACAAGCAACAGACCACCTCGTGCCTCATATAGTAAGTAATTGTGCAATAGTAAAATAAATTACCATATAGAAGCGATATTGTTGCCTCTTTGCTATGATATCAATTTGCGAGCCATATTTGACAAAGCTAGACACGTAAGCTGTTGTATCACAATCAAGCATATTGGGGCATCACAAGATGCCTGAACTTCACAAATCGAGGCTCACAGAAGGAAACTACACGGAAAACTCTAGGAAACCGAGAATTCTACAGAAGATCATGGAAAAGCAAACATGTGTCTGGCTATAAAAGCTGCTCTTCCTCCCGCCCTCAAACTCTCGTCCTTCATCATTATCCAACACCAACACCAGCAACGATATTCTTTCTTATTATATATACTCATTAAAGACAAGGCTGTCTCCTCACAAGTCCTCGAGGAGCAGGCTTTCAGGGCATCTTCGAGACTCCAGGCGCGAAATCGCCGCCATGTCGGCCTGGATCAGATGTGTCAATGCCATTTCGGACCTCAGATCATACGAAATGATCGAATCGTAAGGTTTGAGAGCTTTCTTACTGTTAATCAACATCATCTAAGCTGAAAAAGGTAGAAATCCGTATATAGACTTACAGTATCACCTTCCTAGTAGTCACCTTCCACTAAGGGAAGATACAAACGTAAGTTAGCTCTTTTTATTCTCTTATAATGCGATTGCGTCCAAGTGGGCCTTGTAGGGGGGGGTGACTGGGTGCTATGTGCTGGATAATTGGTGTCGAACCAATAGCCCGGTGGAAAGAGATGCCGCCGACGGTGTTGACGGTGATAGCAAAGGCTTACATAGTCTCAGATACGTTACCTTGTGACGAAGAGAAAATGCTGTTCATCTCATGATGGGGAGAGTATACACACACGCTGTGGACGTCGATCTCGTACCAGCTCCAACACAAGCTACAGTACCACCCGACTATAGACGCCAACAACACTCAAGGCAACATCATGGTGTACGAGTCTAAGCTCGAAGGCATTGACCGGATGCGCTTTCAGTTCTGCATCGTGGATGAGGCCCACAATGCGAAGCGGGTGGCCGGTGCTGTGAACAACTTCCTCCGCCAGTTCGACTGGGATTCCCTCATCTGGGTCACGGACCAAGAAGTCCGAACCAACATCCCAGCTGGTGGGTGGCTGCTCACTTAACATACCCCCACAAACCACGATCCAACGCAAACATCAAACACATGATGAGATTGACGTCACCGTCTATATTCTCTACCTATTGAGAATATTCTGAGCGTGTCACAAACCGTGGCCCGAATAGCCATGCTGACGAGTGTCAAGCGCTACGAGAAGCGAGAAAGGCACGAAACTCCGGCCACATCTTCTTTGTGCGTGTTAGAACCTCTAGGGGCAAGGGATGAGAAGACAGGGTTCAAATGCACTACGTCTCCAACATGATTACCTATGAGCCGATGGCTGCTCAAATGATAGGCAATGCATCCCGCCTGTCTTCCTGTTCTTCCTTCCTCACCAATATTTGAGCAACTCACATGTTGCAGACTTCCACGAGCCAAATGGTGTGTCAAGATTGGTCTATATATACAGAAGATGTGTTCGCAAGGTGAAACTCATTTCTTCATCCAATGGCTGATGTCATGGCGACCAAATGAGAACTGGGAAGACAAAGATCTCCCTGACCATATTACTCCATAAGATACGTATAAAAGAAATTAAGTAAGCCAAAGAAGAATCGAGTCTCGGAGCTGAGGTCTTGATATAGCTCCATCATCGAAACTAACGTCCAGAGTTTATAGACACTCGTTCCATGAAGTCCACAAAGTTCAACGCTCCACGCTCGTGGCAAGTAGCATCACAAGATGCCGTTTCAAGTGGCATTCGCACCTTCTGACCGCGACGAATTACAGTTGACTCTGATGATAAGGCTGTTAGGTCTATAGCCCCAAAGACTCCTCGTAACGTGCGACTCTCCCCTCTGCCCACCACAGCCTGGATGAGCTTCCTCTTATCTGAAGGCCGCGCTGACCGTATATCTCTCAAACAGGAGTCGAACACCTCAACACCTTCTGACAAGGGTCTGAGAAACAAAGTACCAGAGGCTTACGACCTGGGTTGTAAGGTTGCAAGCGGGTATGGGGAGGCATATCTCTGTGGGAAATACACCCCTTGCAAGAAGGATCTACTCAAGGCACCGGCCTTTACCTTGTGGTTTCAGTGCCCAAGGCATGGAGCTTGCGTGGCGACGCTCAATGATGAGCAACACTCGATTAAAGTCAAATTTTATGATGTAGTGGAACCTCATCTTCTTCAGCAGATATGGCTGGTCCAACTATTTGAGCCTTTTGCACAAAAGGATAATTGTCAACAGCTTTTCTCTCCCGATGAGTTCCTCCCTTTTGAGGAATATGGTCCTCTGTGCGAGGAGACCAACCCGGAGATTTGGACCACCTCCCTCGAGCTGCAGTTCCAGAATGCTCGCTGCTGCCCGCTCGAGCTGTAGTTCGAATATCCCGTGACTCTCCTGCTAACGTTGAACGTACAGATGCCAAGGCACTCAGCAACATGGCCCGAAAGCCTCTCCGCGAGGCTGCTCTGCAGGCTACACTCAGGAGGATTAATTCGAACTACTATTTGATCAAACACAAGTAGCTATACTGGAAATTATATTATTTAACAAAGCTCTGCGCCCCACCAACTCAAGGGACAGAAATACCTTTCCTTAATGAAGAAGAGCTCCGTGCTCTTCACGACAGAATCCAAGACCTTGAAATGCAGGTCAAGGAGGCAAAGGACCTAACCGCGGTCCTTGAGTCTAACCTCAAGACCGCCAGAAAATGCGACGTCAACGCTGGCAACCCTAGGTCCGCCCCTAGATCCATGGCCTATAAGACCTGGTCAGCCACTATAAGGATTACCTCGATGAAGTCAGCGACGACGAGTGTCACAACTTGCGAGGTATAAGCAAGCTCTTCACTCATCAACATACACTGGCAGCTAACCTTTTACTCGAAAAGGAAATCACCGATACACATCATGGCCGATGAACTTCTTCGGCCCTCGGCTCCCATCTTTTCTTGTCCACCCAATATCATCCTCCAAACTTCACCTTCACTTCCACGAACAAACACTTAAAATCAGCTCAGCAAGTAGCCAACACGAATATGTACTCGGGCGGGACACGTGATAAAGGCAGGGACCGAAGCCTGCAACTCCTCCTCGAGAGAGAGAGATAGTTATTGGGGATTTACTGATACTAGGACATCTCCTTATATGGTATTAAAATTTATCACACTTTCTTCCTATTGGGACCCAGGAGGCTTCAAGAAGTATATAGAATCAGACTGAGATCTTGTTTCCTACCAGGAACACGTCAAGATGTCAACTTCAGCCAGTTTCCACGGCCATAACTCCCCCTTGATAATGATAATGAGGGAAATGCCCAAATAACAATAGATGAAACGAAAGCTTTCCTTAACGACCTCACCAACCCAAAAGCCAGTGACCTCGGCGTCAGGGCTAGGGTGCGGCCATTCATCTACTCACGTCGACTGAGGGAGAGCAGCTTCTCAATCCCAGACAGCGCTGGTTATCGAAGAACAAGCAGATGAACACTAAGCGGCCGGGCAACCCTCAATCTTAGCAAATGAGCTAGGATCTCTTCGTGAGATAGATGTTGTGATTAAGACTGCTCCTGGCTGGTACATCTCACCATTCCAGCAATACGGTCCCCAGCCGGAACATCGACGTGCTCACAGCTGGCCCCCGAGGCTCAGCATCCAGCCGCCTGCCACGCTACTTAGCTCCAACCCCGACACCGACATCCTCCTGTCGAAAGCAACAGCGCACCGAAAAGAAAGCAGAGATTTAAGCTTTACTATCTGAAAGACCAGACCGAGGGAAAGACTTGATGCGCCAGAGATCGCTAGCACCTAGAACCACCATCTTCGTCACTCGCCCACGTCAGGGTGCGGCTCCGTCAACATCGCCAGTGAAGCGGCTGCTCATTGATTGACACTTGCAACATATAAACATGTCCTCCTCGAGATATCTTAAGCAGACAGCATCAAGGAAGGCAATCACTCTTCAATCTATAACACGCCTCGACTATCTATACTCCAATCTCAACTTGCCCTTTCCCAATATTCTTTGTTTGAAGAGCTCCAACCTAATTCCCAGCTATTTTCACCTCTGTCGTACGATAGCCTCACGCTTTGTTTTTACTCGCAAGGCGAATGACCCACATCCTGTGCTATTCATGACAGGCTCCAGAAGGCCGCCACGGACAGCAGCTTCCCAAGTTTGCGGGACTTCCTACGAGGGGAACATAAGAGGCCCCGGTTCTCTTGCGGATACGCTGTAACATAAATCTGGCTACTAGTTGAGATAGCAGTCCAATTTCTTCGCCTATCGTCTATTCCACCCCCCGAGAAGGTGGATAACAGGCGCACCAAGTTTTCGTTATATTATAGACATCAGTGTCGGATGACGGGATAATAATACTCACAAGAGGTCTCATCCCCGAATCCCAGATTTCGCTGCACTCAAGTGCGCTGGCCAACAAACGCAAGTACTGACTCCTAGAGAGAGGGACCCGAGAGCCACACGATGCCACTCTGGTCGAATACGACCTAAAGAGCAAGGCATGACAGGACTTTAAATGGGAACTCATCGTGATGGATGAGTCCAAGTACGCCAGGACCACAAGAGCGATGTGGAAGCTGCTGGGCGGCGTCCTACAATGCTGTCATATGGAAGTTCAAGTACCACTGATATCATGAACTCATGAATCCGAGATTCTGACGGTACTATCATTCATGATCATCTTCCAGATCGCAACTAAACCTGATCTAGCAGATAGAGTAGTGGGCATCGAGACGCAACAGCCTACCCCTTTGCCATACATCACCTCTCGACATGATACACCACTATCAGTATATATCTTATTGCATCTCTCTCACACTACTGGAAGCGAACGATATTGAATACAAGAACAAGATACAGAGGGAACGCTATTGGATTGTAACTGAACCTAATGAGTACCATATAGTAGCCTGCACTACGCCTTCAATATCATTCTCCATGAATTTCAATCTTCCTTCTGAGGAGGAGGCTTATATGGTTGACAACATTAGCCCTCAACCACAAACTTTCTGCAAAGAACGCGGCAGCTTTAAGGGAGCCAATACGAGCTAGAGATATAAGGACGTTCGTATCGTGTTGAAAAGTAAATCCAGGCTGAAAAAGCAGCGGAAGGGGACCCATTGGGGCTCAGGCAACAGGCAACATGCCAAGAAGGCAAAGCTATCGACCCTGACATGCCCTACTTTCAACATTTGTCATCTATCGAACAAAGTCTAAAGTATAGCATATGGGACTTAAACCCTGCGTGTCGAGTGGTTTTACAAAAAGGTTTGACTTTTACTATACTGTTCATCTTCTATATATGAGTGTTTTGCGAAGCAAAATCAGGAAGAGCATGGAACCGACCAAAGCTAGGAATGTAGAGAATAGAGGGTAGATTGACTATGAGCATCCAATGCACACAATAGTCAGATCATTAACCAGGTCTCAATCCTAATGAGGATCCGGAGATGGCAGCTGGAACCTGTGTTTGAGCTCAGAGGCTGATGTCCAGTTCCAGCTCATGTCGTCGCCAAGGTCCCCGGCCTCGAGGGAACATACTCAGCAATCATCGACAATCCTGGGAGCTTGATCGACGCTTACAAGATGATTCCTCGTGGAAAGATCATCATCATCGTTGCGATGCCCGTGAACGGGTGGAGGCTAGCACAACCTCTACCGAAATCCCATGGTCGGTCCTCAAGGCACCAGAGGAAGAAGCTGTCGCGCCATAGACCAAAAGCAATGAAGACCAAGCCCTCGACGACGCGGAAACAGTGGTGCGAGACGACTAAACTATCGTTGGGGATAACAACAGCCTAGAAAGTTGCTGATGAAGGGGCCAGCGAGACTTTCAAACAAATGGGTATGACGATTCCATCAGCCCGCACTCGTTGATATACTTGGACAGCGTCGCTTTGATGAACCTTTTATAGTGCCCTGGCCGTCAAAGAGAAGATGAGTGAGATTTACCGATTCCAGTCGACCGTCGACCAGAGCATCGTGTAGCTCCGTGATCACGCGACTAATGACGAGGGGGGGCTGACTTATCCACGTCCCGGAGGTGAATGCGTTCCGCATCGCGGGCCCTGTTAGCCTCCCAATGTAAATCTCCGAGCAAATACGGCGTTTTTGAATCAGTCACTCTATCTGCCTATTTCTTTTGCCTTGGAATTAGATTCAAGACCCCTGGGAAGTATCTCACTCGCAACACAGGTCTTCCGCTATGCAGCCAGCGGGACTACCATACAACTCTACCTGTGCAAAATTATACAGCGCTTTAGCCATAGCCCAGGCAGACGGATGAACTTACACTGACTCCAAACAAAAGACTTTCCCCTTTCTTAAGTATCACTCGATGAACATGATGCTCGGCGTGTACTCCGCTGCGTCAAACGTTAACACTTCGACAAACCATTGCATTCACAAGCTGTTGATTGTAGGTGTCAGTATCACAACAAATCATCCCGTTTTTATGAGCTCTTTCAAGAGAAGTACACTTGATAGAAGACAGGCATCGCTGAAACGCAAGACCGAAGTCCCATACACCTCAACGATGCCCACTCCAACACGAACGTTTTCCGTCGGCAGTACACCCAGGTCCTTCACGCCTATGGATCACACAAACCCATATGATAGCCGTGCTTACGACAAGTGTAGTCCTCTGACACAAGGCTTTGCTTGAAGCGTAATAACCCGACGGGATCAAGAAGCGTAGTCACCACCTGGCTAAAGAACAGGAGGAATGTTAAAGAATGGCAGACGATAGCTACCACTAAATGTATTTGATGGGTGCTGATGCAGAGACTCTCAGCTGGGCATCTTCCGGCATGACCAGTATCTGTCAAGGCCTCCCCTACACATTCCAACAGGCTCAAACAGAATTTTGATCAAACCAAGGAAATATGCCCTCCTAGAAGCCCTTCTCAGAACTCAAGACCAACAGCTTATCGTAGGTGTCCGCGTCGCTTCCGTCCGGAGCATTGTGGTCGGCGAAGAATGCTCCTCCAGCTTCTACAGGGACTGTCGAGAAACTCTTTATATATATACAAGCCGCCGCCTTTCGACCTTTGTAGACGATTCTGGATCTGACCCAAGAAGACACGTACCAAGACCCCGAGTTCCAAGACCAAGCTACATTTGACCCGCCAGAATGCGCTCTCGACGACTTCAAGGACCACATCAAGCTTGATCGACATCACGAGGATAAATATGTCATTCATACAACATCGTTCCACCGATTCGAGCAAGACCATAACGAGCTTATTGCGATTCGATCCTCGTACACGCCAGCAGACAAGTCAATTTGTACTCTACAGCGTCTTCTGTAGTGTTTGACACATCCGGGTCCTCGCCTATAACCAGTTATAGAGTACTACCAGCACACGGCAGATAAAGAATGTCTAAAGACGCTCACGCCCCGGACAGCTCCTCCCAGTAGTTGGACAAGAGAGGTTACCACCCGAATTCTGCTCTTCTTCCCCTTGTTTCGATTCCCCTTACACTCTGTGTTTCCGTCTTATGACAGCCTCGACCCATAAGAAACTCATTCTAATACTTTTAAGATCTCTCGTTTTACCGACGAACAGACCAAGCCGGAAATCGTTGCCTACATTACAATTTCAATGGACGGATCCCCGGACTCGCCTGGCGAGAAGGCGAATGGACTAATACATGCCAGATCACGAGACTTATCATCAAAGCAATACCTTGAGGCAACAAATAACAACATTATCACAAGGACTAGAGAGCGGCGGCAGATGCATGGCTTTCCTCTTTGTTGCTCCCATACAACCACCGCACAGCTTTCACGTTGCTCGTTTTCGTGTTCCGACCCGCACTCTTGCCATTGAAGAAATCGCAATGCAATCCCCCGAACCTCAAATTGGCACATAGAAAGATAGAATATCCTATATATAGCATACCTTTCATTATTTAGGGGGACTTGCATTTTAGAATTTGTCCACGACCCGGCAGCTCACCAATGAGGAAGATATATGGGTGTGTGCTCTGCATGTAAGAGAGGCACTTGAAGAATAACTGGTGTATCACGGCTAACTCTCGACTCTAGACGATCCTAGAAGCAACAAGCCTATTCTGTCAGAATGGTTGATGTTTGCGCTGTATTATTGGAGTCCGCCCAGTCAACACGGCCAAAACTGACCATCAAGGCGAGAATTGCTGAGGGCAGGATTAGAGACATGGAGCCTTTGACCAAAGCAAGCCTCAAAGCCGTCATTGCTTTCCTCAACTCTAGGCAATTATGACTCGCCACAAATCCATGGCAACATTTCCTACCGTCACCATCGGCGTATTTGTCCAGATCAGCGTCTGGGAGTCTTGCATCGAGGCAGTCAAAGAGACTTGCGTATGTGCGTGATATATGAGCACACCAATGACTTACCTATGACCCGAGCACCTACAAGTCACGATCCGATGTGGTTTGATTGGGAAAAGCGACTTGTTATATATAAAGCCAAGAGCACCCGAGCAGCGCAGGGTGTGAGGGCGATTCACGGACGGGAATTGAACCTTGAAACACAAGCCTGATAAGCCTTGGGTCAAACAACTCGCAACCACCTGGAAGATGGTTCATGCTACCCTCCATCGCCGTAGGACCATTCCCCCACCATTTTAACGATCATGTCTTGATTGAACGCGACCATCTCGTCGAGTTTCAGGTTAACCTCAAAGATGGCACCATTTGCACCAAGACAGAGTACTGCACTCAGAGACACAACCCTGACCTTGTAGCTGCCTATTGGCGGAAGCTCGGAGGTCGATAACGCGCAAATACTATCAGTCCGCATTGAAATACCTCTCTCCACCCAGCCATCATTCTCCATTTCTACAGCAATGCTCGGCCTGGCTGGCAAGCATTTTTGGCAAGGTCAGCTACGGCAGGCAGCTTAGATTCCGCTTCCAACAACTAGAGAATGACTAGAAGAAATTCGACTAGCAAGAGAGGACGGAGGAAGAGATCCGAGCTGCTTATCACGATGCCGGCAGATGAACCCTGCGAATTCTTAGTTTTCAACTGAGTACATATGTTAAAAACTAGATTATCTACAGACGCCCTCACAATAAGACCAGAGCAAAACCC
The DNA here is from genome assembly GCA_013396165.1 of Fusarium globosum. Lineage (NCBI taxonomy): Eukaryota > Fungi > Ascomycota > Sordariomycetes > Hypocreales > Nectriaceae > Fusarium > Fusarium globosum. Next base: position 21,521 of record JAAQPF010000043.1, read on the forward strand.
CAGATGAAAGAAATTCCAGAAGTTCAAGTCAGATTGGGCCAAAACCCCTCCTCGACAGACCACATTGGGGAAAGATTGATATATAACATCAAAGATCAAGACTTGCCAAACGGCGTTCTGGCACAAGGGAGATATATATATATATATTCCCACATCGATGATTACCCAACAAGAAGTGGACATCGAAAAGCAAGTGATTGATGCTAAGCTGCTTAATACTGGCTTCTGCTTCTATCATCTAGCGTATTAAGCGTCAGAGGGCACCCCATGCAGTTCCATGCAACGGAGGTGAAATCTCTTCTGCTGAAAAGCACCTTATAAATTAGCGTGTGAATATCTCTCTATTCGTCATCTTCAGTTTAGTTCGGAGACAAAATCATCAGAACGTTTGGTAACCTGAAGCCATATACTACAGTTTCCTTCATGAAATCAGCGTAACACGCAATATCAATCATCGTGGCAAAGAAGTTGTACTTGGATGTCGAAGTTGCCAGAGCTGTCGCTGCACAAATCTTTAGCATCGGGACTTACAACCTACGCCTATCCTGGATGGCTACGAGGGAACAATAGTCCTTTAGCCTCAGATCTTTCTCGGTTTATTATATATATCACGATGACTCACCCCCAAATCACATTAGGAGTTGATGAGTTAGGTGGAAAGTGGTGCTCGATGGGTTGAGTACCAGTCAATCAACCCTCGCCAAAGATGGATACGCCAGATGGAGAAGACAAGGGCTACTTGGGAAGAATAATTAGTTATGATAAGAAGGCTGCTGTGAGAGAGTGGGTCAACACTGGAAGGATGGGACATGATACTTCGCAGGTGCTCATACACTCGCAGGAAATGGTATTTCCCGATGTTGCTCTAAGATAAATACTTTAGAATATACTTACATGAACAGAAGTAGTCTAAGTAAAAATAAGAATTAGAACCTTTTTGTGCCCAACATGCTTGCCTTGAACAATGTGAAAATGACAGGTCTCTATGCTAATATTGAGAAGCCTCCTCTTAGCATCTCGGGCATATCTATTCTTCAGCCACAGGCTGTTGCTTTGGGCAACTCACCTCGAGCTGAGTTGATCTCGAACATTATTTCACACTGGATTATTCTTAGTGCAGTCATTCACGTCTTCGTAGCCCTCATCTTCCCCGAACAAGCGTGTTCTAACCCAAGTAACCTCTCAGTCAGCCAACATAGCTTCTTGTGCACTACGTTCTATGCTTCGACTGTCCAGTCCATCTCATTGATATATCGTCATAAAGGTAATCTCTCTATCAGCTCAGAGTGCTTTCGCTAGTTTCAGATGAGTCTTGGGGGTATCAGCCCTTGCGACAACAGCGACTGCTGCGCTGGCAAAGTACTCCTCTCCCTGTCTCGCTACTCCTTTGCTGCTTCCGTTATTTCTAAACCGACTCTTAATACATGCTCCCAAGCGACGGGAGCCTTTAGTCGCTTTGTTCGCATGTTCATCTAAAACGCTTTCGTTTCGTAAGTTGTACCGTATGGCATCTTTCACAAGCTTGTGTATCTCATAAGTGCGTTCATTATCGCCGAGGCGGTGCTCTATGAGGAAGGAAAAGTTCTTGAGTCGTCGTATCGCTTCTCTCTTCTTACTCTCAAACATGACTTCGTTCTGTTTTGTTTCTCCGTGCGCGGCAGCAGCATCCACCAGTCGCTCAGTGATAATCTTCTTATCCACGTAGGCAAGGATGTGTAGAATTTTATATGCTAGCTCGTTCCCTTGGCGAATCTGATGAATCGAGGAACTCCAAGTCTCAAGAATGCTGTTGGAACTGTTGTGTAGCCTGTATCTGTCAAATTCGGGTTCTTTCAGCATGCGCCAACGCGTGGTTTCTTTCTTGAATTCAGCAAGATGCTGGCTGACGGACGTCTCTGTTCTTCGCATGAATGCCCCAGCTTGCGAAATAGCGAGAGGGAGAAACTGCAGCTCTTTAAGGAGCAAAACAGCATCATCCAGCTCGTCATCACTTATCGATTGAGGCATTGTCGACTCGAATAATGCCTTGCCTTCTTCTGAAGTCATCCTCGGGACAACTGTACCTCTCCGTACGCCGGCAAGACTCCCAACAATTGCTTCATCGCGACTGATCCATAAGATAGTGCCATTTGGGCCTTTTGGGATGTAATTCATGATCTTGCTGGTGTTTCTCACTGTCGAACCGACGCTTAAAAGGGACAAGTCGTCGGCATTGTCGATAACAAGTAGCCATCTAGGCAATGACTCAATCTTATGCCGTACATTTTGTAAGAGCTCATGCTGAGAACCTTGAGTGTTCATGCTCAGCACGCTTGCAATTGAGCCATAATCTCGTGTAAAGGTCGCTTCACTATCCGCATGAACCCAAAATACAGAACATTTCCTCTTGCTGTATCGACTGTATGCGAAATCCAGAGCGATTTGCGTCTTGCTGTCAATTCATGTGAGTGAAGTTCTTACAGCAGTTTTTTGTGGGCTTACCCAGATCCTCCTAGGCCCCAAAGAGCTGCGCTTCGAAAGTCATCGGAATCCTTGGGCAGAAGTTCCTCAAGTTTTGATGATATCTCAGTGCGCGGAACAAATTCTTCATTCTTCTCATATGGAAACAAAAAGAACGGTCTCGACTCAAAATGCTGATTGAAGTTGAAGGTTTGATGGGCGTTACCTGTCGCACTGATCCCTGTCACAACGTTGCTGCCATAGACCGGGTCGTTAAATCTTGGGCCAGCCATTGTAGCTAATGTGATGTACTGTTTGAACTGAAAAGGATGTTTTCTCTACATGGCTTCGCGATATTAATCAATTCACGCGTCGCATGTCCTGATCTCCCCAGACAGATCTGATCAGGTTGTGGCCAATTGACGTGGCCCCCTTGCCGCCCGAGGCCCTGGTCAGGATCCGTAAATTGAGCCTGGATGAAACACTATCATGCTTTTCTATCTCGTCCGTTCCGCGGGCGCTTAAAGCTTCAATTTTCCTCAACTTGACAAACCTTGTACCTTTTTCGACATGCAAAGCAGTGGTTGTGAGATCCAATGATTGCTCCACCAAGAAGCCGCAATGACTTCTTAATCGGCATAATATGTGCCCTTCCTCTTGAGTATGAAGCAGTTGGTCATGTTGTCGATGAGTTTTGGGATATCAAGCCTGGAAGAGCGGTCGGTGACACAAACTCATACTCATTCGGCCGAATCGGAGATGACAATGTTGTTCTCGTCATGTCAGGCATGGGTAAGGCCAATGCTGCGAGCACGGCAGCGAGCCTTCACATCAGCTTTCCGAACCTCGAACTTGTTCTGGTAACTGGAATCTGCGGTGGTGTTCCAACGTCTGATTCTAGTGCAGAGCTTTTGCTGGGCGATGTTGTAATTAGCAAGGCTGTCGTCGAATACGATTTTTTCCCCAACAAAGTTAGGAGCAAGAGCTCCATCGATGATCGGTTAGCAAGACCGACGAGACATGTACGCGGTTTCGTTGCGCGTTTCGAGACAAACAGACTCCGCGACGCGCTTGAAGACAGGTCAGCTATCATCTTGGAAGAGCTTCAATCACGGGCCGAAGTGAAGGACCAAGCTTCGGTCTACCGATATCCTGGAGCAGACAAGGACTGTCTATTTATTCCCTCATATCGACACAGGCATCAATCGGACTGTGATATTTGCACCTCGGAATCTGAAGAGGTGTGCGACGCAAGTCGCAAGATTTCGTGCTCCGAGCTTGGATGTGATGAGAAACAGCTCATCGCCCGAAAGCGTCTCGACCAGAATTGGAAACTCCAAAATGCAGGTCTCGAGAAAGAGGCTCAAGCCCCATTCGTCTTTGTCGGCCATTTCGGTTCAGGAGACACTGTCCTCAAATCAGGCGAAGAGCGCGATAGACTTGCACGAGCGCATGATATCGTCGCATTCGAGATGGAGGGTGCTGGCGTCTGGGACGAGGTCCCGTGCATTATCATCAAGGGTGTATGTGACTACGCCGATAGCCATAAGAATAAGGGATGGCAGAACTTCGCGGCTGCAACGGCGGCTGCTGTAACGAAGGCGCTCATTGAAGAGTATCCCAAGACTGACAACCCCAGAAAGCAAATTGATGATAACAGCAGAGCTGAGAGCGAGGAAAGCAGTGAAGTCGGAAGGGATGCGCCAATATTTTATGCCGACGTGTCGAAGTGCAATATTTTCACTGGATTTCATTCAAGTGGTGGAACGCAAATTATCAATTTTGGATGATGTCGGAGGTCTGTGTAACAATGCTAAGAGGTGGAATGGAGGCACTGTTGGTTCACCACATCATGTCACCGTGGGCAAGAAAGACTCAAAATGTAAAATGAGTAACATGATACTCGAAATGCCTCATAGATTTCATAACTATCTAAAAGTGCCATTTATGACACAGCTTAAACCATTTCATATCTCATATCCGATTCATTTAAGCATCCTGCTTTCGCTGGTGCTCGAGCTCAATGCCAGTGGCGTGGCTCTCCTCAGCATATCGGTGCTTCTCATCACGGGCCTGGTCAAGCTCCTCGGCGTTCTTGTTACCGTGAAGACCAATCTTGTACCAGGGAAGCGCGAAGAGCTCATCCATGTTCTCAAGGCTTCGTCCACTGGTCTCAGGAACGGAGAACCAGACCCAGACACCACCGACAAAGGTGACAGCGGCAAAGCACCAGAAGGTTCCCTTGGGAGAGATACCGCCCTCGGAAACAGACAGAAGCATGTTAGGAACAGCGCGGGAGTTTCCGTACTGGTTGGCGAAGTGGAGAGTCATAGCCCAAGATGTAGCAAGGGCACGGATGCGCAGAGGGAACAGCTCGGCAGTCAGGAGGTACTGCATAGAGTTCCAGCCGAGAGCCCAACCGAAACCAGAGACGTAGATCATGGCGATGGCGCCACGAGAAGCACCCTTGTCGCTCTCGGGCAGAACAAAGTCCTCGACGACACCGAGCTGGGGGATCTTGGTGAGGAAAGCAGCGACGTAGATCATGGCAATGGTCTGGAGAGTGATACCGATGAGAAGAGCGCGCTTTCGGCCGATGACATCAACGAGGAAGAGAGCGCAGATAACAGCGGCGATGAGCTTGACGATACCGAAGACAGCGGTGACGAGAAGACCCTCCTGCTTTCCAACAATGCCCATGATCTTGAACAGGTCGGGAGCATAAAGGGTGATGGAACCAGCGCCGGACCACTGAGAGAGGAACTGAACCATAGAGGACATGTAGAGACGGTACAGGTTGCTGGGGACAAAGATGAGCTCCTTAATCTTGCCAAGGAAGCCAACACCCTTGGTAGCCTCGAGCTCATGGTCAAGAGCAGCCTGGATCTCAGTGATCTGGTGAACAATGTACTCTCCATCAGCGGGCTGCTGTCGGAGACGGCCAAGCACACGGGCGGCTTCGTCGGGACGGCCTTCCTTGACGAGATATCGGGGGGACTCGGATTGGAAGAAGCTGAGGATGAAAATGATGCCGGACATCATGATGTGAAGACTGGTGGGGACGAGCCATTGGTTGTGAGAATCGTCGGGGAGGTTGAGATGGCAGCCGTAGTTTGTGAAGTAAGCGAGAACGATACCGATGTACACAGCGCCCTGAACTGTTAGATGATGTATATGAGAAAGGTAAGGGGAGTAGACTTACAGTGAACATGCAAGAGCAGAGACCTCGGACAGCAGCGGGGGCAATCTCAGCGATGTAGACAGGTCCAACGACAGGAGTCTGACCGACACCCAGACCACAGATGAAGCGACCAGCATAGATAGCACCGAGGTTTCCGTTGACACCACCGATCATGAAGATAACAATACCGACAGCCCAGAGGGTGCAAAGAACACGAGTAGCCCAAATACGACCAATACGATCACAAATCATGAAAGCACTACACCAGTCAGCACCCAGATTCCCAGTCATTAGCAAAAGGATGACTTACATCAGAGCACCACCAACAGAACCGATTTGAACCATAGCAGAGACATTGGCCTTGATATTAGCCTGCTCAACGGAAGAGTAAGAATCATAGTGAATAGTCTCCTGGAAGTCCTTGCTGTTGAACGATCCAGAAATGAGACCCTCGTCAATACCTCGCGCCGCACCGAGCAGAGCAAACGACACAACGGCAAACCAGAGACGCCAGTTGAAAGCGCCGGCTGGTTCGCCCAGGTCCTTCAGCTTGAAGATGTTGACGGGTTTCTTGACGCCTCCAGCCATGATGAAATTGCCCTTGGTAAGAGATATAAGGGTGAAAGAAGAAAAGGATGGACAGAAAGTGCCTGGTGTAGGAAAGGGACAGAGACAAGAGGAATCTGGGGATCCTTTTATACAAATTGCAATGATCGTTTCCCCACGAGATTTGCAGGTTTGATCTGGTTCACCCCGCTCTTCTCTCCGGACTTCGTTACACCGAACCCAAACACTAAATTTTCCCCATCCCTCAAATAAACAACATGATGATCACTAACCGTCCTCGAAAATGTCATCCAATAGCGGAGTCTCCATCGTTTGGGGCACTAGAACGTTACAGCGGCCGTGGAGAAACCTCTCACAGGGAAAAGAGGAAATGTGGAGGAGGGTTGTTAGCAATGACGCTAGCAACCCATCTTCTGTTCGCCGAGTGCCTCGCCCCCCCTTCACGTTCAGAAAAGGGAAAGTCTGACATCAATTATCACGGCAATGGCTTGTTGTGCTGTAGTAGGGCGCGTGGGATGCCCAGCCGCTACCGGCAAGTTTACCACGTTTTCCGCCAAGGGCCAAGGGCCAAGGCTTTGCCAATGCAAATCGTCCCGGCTGGGCATTCGACTTCAATTGGAGGCGGGAATAGCAGCGAGGTCTTGTTCCCCAATACCAAGGGAATTCATTCAACTACAACAGTAGCAGTGACAGTTCGTTGGAATTACTGCCGTTGCATTGGAAGCTCTTAGCGACATTGCTTAAAGAATGGGCCTGGTCCAGAATCTCTCCGCAATCATGCCATGCCACGCGCGCCCACAGACAAAAGCAGAGACGATCACTCCGCATTCCCCCGCAGGTTTTTAACATCTCACAGGGAGATCTTCAGAATATTAAGCATACAAACAAAGTGTAAAATTTAGCTTAAAGCAAATAAAGCTAGAGACCAGGCCACCCCTGGCTCTCCAAGGATCATCTCTGTTCGTTTGGGTGGTCTTTAGTAAAAGTTTCGGACCGGTTCTTTTTCTACGACCGATAGACTCCACTGACCGGGAGCGTATTCCTCTATTCAGACTCGTTCGTGTGGGTTGGTCGAGTAATCTGTCGAGTAAGGATGACATTCGCTGCATTCTAGATGGCTGGAGTGATATCCACTACCTCCAGGCTGCCAGATAAACTCCCTGGATACCCCAGGAGCCCCCGTCTAATACGGTGAGCAGACCCCAGAACTTAACTTGTCCTCGCTTGTAATGTCAACTCGTCTCGTCTTTCGCTTCGCCTTCCCCAATATGGCTAGCCATACGGAGGCGATTTGAACCTCAACTACCCCATGAGGATTTGGAGCTGCTGATGATAAAGAATTTGCGTTATGCGGAGATGACATGATGCCAAGGTGAATAAATTGGGGAATGGATTCTCTTCTCTTCATGGGTTTTGTTCTCACGTCCAGTATCGACCCCAAATCTTGTACTCGTCCTGAGAACCACGGAACTGAAACTGCACCTCCGTGATGTCCTGGAAACCCTCCTTCATCTGTGGCGGTTTGAACCTGCTCGCGAAACCTGTAAACGCCATCTTGGGTAAGATCTGTCTTGACTCGGGATTCAATGTCGTGTTTAGCGCCCGCACAGCATTGTTGTGTTCGCAGACTTGGAGAGGAGTTTTGAACCACACACAACGGATAGAGATGCCGAATTTCTTGGCAAGCTCTACCCAAATAGTCCTGGTCTCTGGATCGGCATTGGTATTATCTGCAAAGGGACCGTGTTAGCGCGCCTCTGGGTGAGGGGGTGGTGTGGGAATGGGGTAGTCCTGGGGTAGCAGGATTTGGAGAAAAACGCACCTATGGCAATGGATTCACCCGCTTGGAGATGCTCCCTCGCCGCCTGCACGCACTTGTCGCGTGTCTTGAGCTGGTCCTGGTTGATGCGCTCGTACCCCAGAGGCTTGAGGGATTTCCAGTAAAACGTGGATTTGCCAGCCCCGGGTGGCCCACAGAATAAGATGATGTCCTTGTCGTTGGTCCTGTCAAAGGTCACCACGGAGTTCCCCGATTCGGCATCGTCGACGAAGGGATGCTCGGACAAGTCGAATTCACGAGCGAAACTCCGAGGCTTCTGGCCGAGAAAGAACTCCTCCGGCGTCTGGTATTGTATTCCGACGTTGTGCGCAAAGTTTCTGTCCGAACAGCTAAAGTCTTTAGCTGCGGCCGCCACGCCGTCTGGACCTTTCCCCAACATTGCGGTGCGACCCCCTGCATCCCCGACAAATACGCTATTCCCCAGATCTATCTCGGATTCCGAGATGTCGTAGTCGTCGCAAAGCTCCTTCCACATACCGGTTCTCGGTTTTCGATATATATCATGCTCGGTCGCCGCGTAGACGCATGTCGGAAGGTTCAAACTATTGAGGACGGCGCTGCATTTCTGTTTAAATTCGGAAACTCGTTTCTGCGCAGTGGCTTTGGGTGCTTTGGACTTGGGATCGAAGTGTAGTGTTAACCCTGCCTGGTTCGACAAGATGACGACTCGATATCCATCTTGATACAGCTCTCGAAGTTTGGCGGGGACCGAGTTGTCCCACCATTTCCAGTCTGTCCCGCTGCTTGCATGCTTCTTGCCTGAGGCTGTGGAGATGAGTGTTGAGTCCAGATCAAAAGCCGCTATCTTCCTCCTCTTTATTGTTCTGTCTTCTTTAACTCCATCAAATCGGCCGACCAGGAGAGTCGCAGGGGTATCGTCATTGGGGCTTCGCTCAGACCAGACAGTAGGATCCTTCGGTTTCTGCGACGCTGGAGTAAAGAAGTTTGCTACAGCGGTCTCTAGGTAGGACATGTTAGCTAGCCGTCCAACGATAACATGCTGTGGCATGGAAATAACGCTGCTTCTGGGATTGCGCACTCACTGGTTGTGCCGCTCTGAAGTTTGCGCTTGAGGGGCGGCGGAGAAACAGTAGCATCAGAGGCTTTGCGCTTGGGTATGTCGCTTGAAGGCATTTTTGCGCTGGCCAAAGCGGTTGCATCTGGCGGTGTTGTGATATGTCGTTGTTGTTGTTGAGGGACGTTGAAATGCCGAGGCGTTAGTCGGGTTCAGCAGCCAACCACGAAAGCCACGCCAAGCCAGCTAAATGCAAGCACTTAACCTACAGTCTTGTAGTTGACACGGAATATCAGAACAAATACTCGTAAAGTTAAGTAAATAAAGCCAAATTTATATGAAATAAATTTCCTCTTTCCTAATTCTTACACTTTGCACAATTTTGAAACTTCAGCACTCTTTATCCGTTTGGTGATGAATCAAATCTCACTGAAACTAAAGGTTGGACCCTGAATCCAGACGCGCAATTAGCTTGGATTTGGTCCAAACGCGTGAAGGGTCGCGAAGTCACGTGCTGGCGAACAAAGTCAATCTTGAGCTTCAAAGCTCTGGTGGGGTATGTTGAATGCAACGTTCATCAATAGTCAAAGTTATTCCGTCTGAACACATCAAATGGCATCATCTCAGTGATATACTAGCCTTAGTATAAGCTTTCGAACAGACGACAAAGCGAAAGTTTGAACTTGACGAACCAACTGGCGTCAATTGACAAGTAGTCAAAGACATACCCCCTCACCTGCTTCATGAGCCAACTTCTCCCCCAAGCATCAACGCTCTAACCACGATCATCGTCGCAATACCAACATAAGCTAAGAAGACAACACAAAAGCGATATTCAAAGCAATCGGCGACAAAAGCTTTGCTCCGCTCCGGCCAAAATGCACGAGATCTTTCTCACAGCCCTCATCGAGGACAAAGACTTCACCTCAGCATGCGCAGTCCTCGGCGGTCTCACAAACATGGATCCATGGCAATCAATTCAGCGCGTCCTCTACTTCCAAGGCCCTCAACGCCCCACGGGGATCTCAAATCAGAGCTCTATTGAAAAGCCCATACGGAATAACAATGGGTTCCTTTGGAAAGAGCTTCATCAGAACTTGACACGGCAATCCTTCATACTGCAAACCCGATATGATGTACTCAAAGATCGCGACATGGGAGCCAATGCGTCGCCGATGGACTTGGATGCGACGCAGGGTATCTTGCGATGGACGGATTTCCCTGATCCGCCGCGTGGACAGCCTTTGCTTACACAGCGGAAGAAGGTTGAGCTTTGGGATCAGAAGAAGTTGCCTTCAGTCATGCGCGACAACAATCACATGTAAGAAGACTCACCTTCTCGTCTCAATTTTTGCTGACACAGCTCAGATTCAAGACAGAAACAATCGAGGAAGTTTACCGCTTCTACAGAGATGACATCGAGTTCTGTCTCACACGCCACTACTTCCTCCAACCTCTAGAACACTACACCCCCATGGAATCAAAACAGCAGGCAACCATCCCAAGGGGCAGTCTACCGCCCTGGGAATCTCTCACGCCCGTCGATCAGCAGAAGCGATGGTTCCTCCAGGTCAAGGCACATGTCGTCCAGGATAACAAGCCGGACGAGATTCGCAAGGCCCAGGATCAACTGCTATCTGTGCGTAGAGAGCTCGACGGCGTTTTCGAGTTCCGGGGCATCGATCGCAAGGTTCACGATACCAGGGTTATGCAGCAAATGCAGGGGGTTCAGCAGTTACCGCAGAAGGTGATGGTTGGGAAGTAGAATGTCCACAAGCAGAAGAAGCCGCGCGTGCGGTATTGAAGACTGCCCACTTCCCGCTTTTTGACGGGGCACTGACTGAATTTCGGGCAGAGACATAAGGCACGTAGCATACAATAATGTTACACTCAATTAATAGATGATACCCGGTATGATAGACGGTATGGTCGCTAACTATCACTACCTTCTGATCACATCAAACCGCTCAGCCGGCTATGTTTTCTTGCTTGGATTCCGTAAACTCATTATGCCGTGGCCATCCCCGCGCCTTCACTCAGCTCCATTTAGAACCCCTCACATACGCTTCAATTGTTCTTCCACGCCTGATCCGCATCTACAAATCGTTAGCGCAATCCCTCGTCGACCCATTCATACTCGCCCTCATGCACAGCCGGGCTAGGAATATCCTTCCTCGCCTCCTTCTTAACCCTCCAATCCGTCCCAAACTTCCGATCCCTCTCCCCGACATGCCTCTCAAAGTCGAACTGTCCATCTGCCGTAAAACTCGTCATGAGCTTCGGCTCCCCCAACGGTAGCGTATCACCTCGATCCGTCTGCCACAAATGATACACTTTTCCGTATAATTGCACAACTTGGTCCATCTCGTAGTTCTCAGCTACTTGCCATGCGCTCTCGGGCACCGCGCGATTCGGCATTATGAGCATTCCGGACTTCACTTCGTAGACGTGCGAGTGCCAGAGCTTGCGCTCTTCTTTGTCGAGGGTTTCGTAGAGTTTGGGGGTTATCATGTATTCGATGCCGATGAGGCGCGCGTTGGGCTCGTCGGAGTCGTAGAGGAGACATTGGCGGACGTCCTCGTCTGCTGGGGTTAGTGATTGAGTCGAGCGGTTGGTAAGGGACGTACTTAGATGGGCGCAGTAGTGGTTTGTTTCCACGAAGCGAGAGGGATCATTGGCATACGCATGAAAGGCGTTGAGATGAGCGCAGATATGCTTCACCGGTCGAAACTCCTACCATCGAATGAGTTGCAGCTCTTGAACCGCTCCAGAGATAATTTACCTGTGTCACAGCAGCACCAGCAGTGAGGACCTGATTCTTGGCCGAAAGAGGATTTCCCATGCCCTCATTCGTTACAGGAATTTTCTTTTCTTCAGCCATCTCGAATGTCGTCAAGTTAAGATTTGCGATCGTCAGACCTGAGTGTGACGATTAATGGCGGGTGCCTCTAAATACAGCCCAATCAATATTCATCATAGACTGATGCAAGTTTGTCTGATACAGAACATGTTCCATTAGGAGATCTTGCGGTACGTAAATATGAGATTCTTGGAGATGCATCATGATTTGATTTGTTGAAGCGTCAGTATGACGAGGTTATGACTTCCCTGGCCTCAGGGAGTAAGAACATACCAGACCTTGAGATAAGATATTAAAATGAACTTAATAAAATATATCCTAAATTTAGTAAAGATATTCTAAATTTATTTAAACTTATCTAAGTTTATCATTTAGGATTAAGGTCCTGAGTTTTCTTTCCTCCCCTAACCCGGAATTGGAGACTCGGCGCCGAATGATCCACTTTCTCGGTCGGACATTGGGGGCTGGTCCGGCGACCGGAGGTTACCCTGAAGCTTTGCCGATTATCGCGATGTCTTTTTCTTTCTCGTTAGCATAGATATGTAAGAACACGACCTTGACATAGTGCTATACTTTTGAATCTTGAGATAAGTGGAGCTTTGTGTTCCTCTTAGGATGAGATTCACATTATGAGAAGCTGACCGTTTGCCGTCACCTTACTTCAATTGACGTAGGAGTATCAGGCACTCAGTCTTCGACGTCAATATATTGATCTAGTCTAAAAACAAATGACTATGGAAGATATCTACTCTGCTATCACAAGAAGTCTGCCCGTAGCAAGAAATTCTCAACAGCCACAATCCTCTACCAGTAGTCATCCAAATCGATCCGTCCCACTTGGTCCAAAGTATTCTAGGATACTCTGTGTCTAACGTAAATCAAACTCTTTACGAAAATCAAGATCTAGCCGCTCGCAAGCCTACTTGCGGGCAAATCGTCGCTTACGCTCCTCCAGCTCCTGCTGTTCCTTCTCAAGACGGGTCATCTCATCAGTCCAGGGCTTAGCCTGCATGTAGTAAAATTCGTTGATCGCATCCTCACGATCACGATCATCCTCAATGGCCAGGATCTTCTTGTAGGTCTCTTGGACCGCGTCGACCATAGGAGGTTGAACATTAGCATCTGTACCGGAATCCTCAATGCCAGCTTCCTCATAAGGGACCATGCCAAGGTCAGCATGGTTCTGAGTGAACTCACTCGCCTCATAAGGAACCATTCCAGCACCGGTAGGGGTAGGGCTAAGTGCAATTTCATTTGCCCCAGTGTTGGACATGCCAGCACCAGTGGGACTGGGGGTGAACGCAGCCGCCAATGGGTTGAAAGTAAGGGTCGATCGACGACGGGCAGCTGGGGTGGGAACCTCCTTGGGAGAAGGGCTGAGCATCTCGCCCAGGGAGCCGATACGCCGAGGATGATGAACACCAACAGCTTGCGGGTCATGAGAAGTAGGAGCCTGCACAAAGTCGGGGTTGATAGGGTCAGCATGGTGAGGGACCATGTTCTGGATGGGGGTAGAATCGAGAGTCTGGCCATGAGGGACGACAGACTCAGGATGGTGGTAGACCATAGATTGAGCTGAAGGTGGGCCAATAGGCTCAGGGAGGAATCCAGGCACGATTGGCTTGGGGTGATATGGGATAATGGGCTGAACAAAATCAGGGCTGGGGGTGTTGATCGCATGATGAGGCGTCATACGAAGTCGGGTTAAAGCATCGATGGGCTGAAGGTGCTCAGGGCCAACATACTGAGGGAAAGTAGAGTTGAGAGCCTGATACAGGGTGCTATACTGCATAAAGGGTGTAGGTGCCGGGCCATCTGAAGCTGTAGGAGTGCGATTATCGCGAAGATAGAGCATACGGCGTGGAGGAGCAATGGGAGAAGGGACATACGGAGACTCGCCATCATCCGTAAAGGTCTCACCCGGGAAGTCATCGGCATCCTCAGGCTCGAGAGGACCGCCTGGGTAGTGATCCACATTAGTCTCAGTGTCATCGCCCTCCTTGGGTTCAGCAGGGTCAGCAGGAGACATGAATCCGCCAAGAAGACGGACATGTCCAGGAGGGACATCCTCCAGAGGGGGGACAACGGAGGGTTGAAGACCCAAGGGCAGGTTGGAGTAGTTGGGAACCATGTTGATACCTTCAGACTGGGAAGATGGGAGAGACAGGGGAGTGACTGTCTGAAGTTCGAGAGAGTTAGTGGTGGAAGGACTAGATGTCTCGGGCTGAATGTCGTTGGTAGGAACAAGGTTGTCACCCTTGAGGATAGAAAGACGGTCAGACATGGTAAAGGTAGTCAAGAGACTCTTCGGGTTGTTGATTCTTTCGGTCTTCAGTATGGTAGAGTTGTTGATGAGGTTGCGGTAGTGTTTGTTGATAGCTGTCAAGATAGAAGAAGGATGAAGAGTAGACGGAATGAGATGTGAAGTGCTCGGAAGCTTGTGAGGAGGGAAGAAGAAGAAGATCGAGATCGAGACTGAACTTGAGATTATAAAGGATGGATTTGTTATTCACTGGCAGCCCTCGAGATGCTCGAGTACCACTGCGAAATGGACTCGGCAGCTGAAAAGGGGGGAATGCATCACATTGGAACCGTCGCCAGTGCTCTCCTTTCTGTTCAAGTGGAAGCCTAAATTTGTATCACATATATATGACAGTGGCAGCTATATTGATTTCCATTCGTCGTTCCTCAACCAGGAAGAACCTACCGTTTGTTGATTGTCATCGAACACGATCGCTTTGATGCTTGCAGTGGCAGGTCATCAAGGTTGGCAAACGAATAGTCCAAATCGCAGATGAACATGAAAGGGTATCGCGGTGGAGCTCACTAGCATGAAGTAAATTGAATGATATGTTATTCTCATTGAGATAGATCAAAGATTGACGACCTGGAAGTCAACATCGTCAAGTTGATCCAGGTCCTGGGACGATTGACCAAGTCTCCCCTGTAAACACCAACGACCCATCTTGTCTCAATTTCTCAGGATCAAGATAAATCTTCACCTCCACATTCGTATTGTCAACATTCGACACTCTCGCAATCAAATAAATCGTAGGCGACGTCGCCGGCGAAAGAGTCGTATTAGAATTCTCTTGCATCTGCACACCCCATCAATTCAAATTCCAAGAAAAAAAGCTGTGAACACTTACCCGTTGATACTGCCGCTTACTCATGTAAAACGGTGTTCGGTTGTGTCCCGTTGTAGACTTGACCTCGATCAAGAACAATGGCTTTTTGTTCTGCCAGGCTGTTTTGTCGAGGTACCCTTTGTCCGCCAGGTGGTTCGTCAGTACCCGCTTTCGGTCATAGTATACAATATCAGCGGTTTCTTGGGCGGTCCAGGGGAGCATGTCTGAGTAGTCGGGATGGATGGTGATGAACTTTCGCATTTGGCTTTGCCAATTGTCGCAACTGAAGCGAGGTAGGGGAGGATCCATGTTGCGAAGAAGCTCAAAGACCTGTGATCGTGTAAGTATTGTATTTCAGAATAATAAGGAGTGGCAACTTACAAATAGTTCACCCAGAGCTCCAATTCGCATATCTCGTTCAGGAAGACCGTGCGACCGGAATTGCCGCGATAGCTCAACCTCTTCTTCATCGACTTCTGGCAATGCACCAAAGAGACCCGACATATCATAAGCACCTTTGCTAGGCAGTGCTGCAGTATTTGCCGCAGAAATGACATTGTTGACTAGTCTTAGGTATTCTTCTTCGTCTTCGATTGTAGGATGTTGTGATGCTTCGCCGAAGCTTTGGAACAGGAACGCTGAACTGGGCTGTGCTGTAGGGGAAGAGCCAAAGATAAATGCTGGCTGACTTGCTAATCTTGGCGTCGATTGCAAGGACTCATGTCTGCCTGTGTTCCGATGAACATTTGATGATGTTCGCCTGTTTTGGCGGAAGTATTCGGCCGTGGACGAAGTTGGGGTGAACAGTCGTCGTCCAGTGACGGATGAGTTTGAAGTCGCTGGACTTCGCTGTCGAACAGGGAGGTCAGAAAGTCTCGGAGGAGATCTTAGGTTGTCGAATGTCTGGAGCATAGAGTCTTCATCGCTTGAAATGTCGTCTTCATGAATCTCTGGCTGTGCCAGAAATCGAGCAATGGGGTCTTCCTCCGCCTCGTGAGAGGCAGTCTCATCGTTTGTCTCCTGAGCTTCATGATACACAGTGGCATCATGTACATCCTCCTCTTCGACATCACCATGCTCTCTTTCAGCGACATCTCCAGCCTCCTCGGTCGTTTGGCGACACCAGCCTTGAGGGATGTCCACGTCGACAACACCCTCCGCCTCTAGAATCTGCGACATGTTGATGAGAGGTGCATTCAAGACTGCACTCACGATCTGGACAGCTTTGGATTCAGCATGCTTGACTTGTAAAGTAACAGGGTCTGTCATCATCCATTCTAGGAACCGTCTTGGAAGAGTCGAAAAGAAACAGAATCCTTGTGTTTTGGGATCACGTGGTACGTAAATCTTGAGGCCGCTGTCATCTTCGCGTATGTGAAGCTCACTCCTATCTTGTACATGCACCAGACCATGGCCATCCTGTGACAAATGGAGTTCGGAGGAGATGCCGTCCGTTTCGTAGACCTCTGCAACCATGAGGGTCCAGTAAAGCTCCGAGCTGTCTTCTGAAGTCCGAGGACTGTTAAAATGCACCGCGATTCTGTAGAGGTACTTAGCAGTTATCCGCAGTAATTCTTCGCCTGCAGCTTACCTGAACAGACCAGCTGCCTTTTGCCTGATCTCCCTGTCCGGGTACTGCAGCTCGTCCATTCGTCCACCTGCCACAGTAGAAATCTCCCGCACAGAAGTAGACAAATACCGCTTTTCTAGGTCAAGCCATGAAAGAAATGGCCGCAAGCGACGAACCTCATCCAGCGTAAAGTCAAGCATCTTGGCCTGAGGAGCGAAGATATCACCCAGAGCCTTTCGGTCGGCAATAGCGAATTGTGTCCTGCCAGACTGCAACTTCACTGACTTATTCGGATACCTCACAGGAAAGACCGATCCTCGAAAAATAGGTTCTTCATCTGGTGAATCAGTTGTCGTGTCGAGTAGAGAGTTGAGCGCCCAGATGGTTTCCTTGACAGCAGCGACTGATGGTGGCGGCTCTCTGCTGCCCATCTCCTTGAGTTCGTCGTAGGCCATGTCGAGCGTGAGCTCTTGCACACCGAGGAAACTGATGAAGAAATCCTCCAGATCAGGGTAGAGGTCGTTGAGAGCTACTCTGCCTCGGATTTGTGTAGCGCTCGACCATAGGCATTCACCGACTGTGTACCAGCGGCTTACATTGCCGACATTGAAGTAGATCAATGGCTCTTCGACGAAAGTTTTCCTATGCATCTGTTAGCTGATAGCGTGGAAAGATAGAGATTATCATACTTAAGCTTTGTAGTATCCACATTCATCATACCAAACCTCTCAGAGTCCAAGGAAATGTACAGGTCATTAACCCAGTCAAAGTCCTCACTCTTCAAGTCTTTCAATCTCCGTATCTCGCTCAGGTAATCTTCCCACGAACAATCTCTGACTCCGAGTGCCGTCTTGAAGAATTGTCGCAAGACATCGAGATCCTCTTCTGAGCGATGGAACACGGTTCGGTAGAGGTGGGCGAGGGGGTATGCTGTCTGCATGTCTTCTCGAGCGTTCCACAAACATCTCTCGGCTGATGTCCATGTAGCTGGGCTCGAATCGTGTGCGGGGATGTATATGAGGTTTCCGTCATTGATCGCTTGCCTATGCACATTAGTCAGTCGAGGATTCAGGTTCCTCGCAAATGGAAACGAACCTTGCTTCCGCCTGCGCGTCGAGGAAGCTGTCAGCTTCCCGACACCGGGCATGAATGACCTCATAGAGATCTAACACTCTGGTATTCCGACGTACTCCAGCAGCAGCATTACTGTACCGGATAGTTCTCAGAATGGCCAGATAGAACTGGAGGTCATCAGTACACCCGACTCCAAGGTCATCAACCAAGAAACCCCATTTCGCACGATAGGTGCTCGAAGTGATCGATTCACCCAAATCCAGAAACACAAAACCTTCATCCTCAGCGTAGCGCGAATGCTTCCCTTCAAGCTCGGGCAGAGGCAAGTAAGTAGTCGATAGCGGCTCAGACAAAGTGAACTCATCCCCTCCTTTGCACAAGACCTCCACTTCACGCAACTCTCCCATGATATCAGCAGATTCAATGACCTTTGTTCTCTCGACATCCCAGGCTCTCTGGAGCGCGCCCAAAAGACATTCCGGTCGGTGCTGCTCTATATAGCGAAAGGCGGATGACAGTTCCAACTTTCGGTCTGAACCCTTTGTGGTAAGTCGAAGTTGATGCCGAAGTCGGAGGCGTAACTGGAGCCAATCATTCCATCCCCATGAGTAACCTGATGGTGTAGCTGGCCTTTCCTGGACGTAGCCTTGATGGAGAAAAGGAGCTGGAAAACCGGGCGCATCTCCTTGAGGCCTGAACAGTTCACTGGGTCCATATTCGTCTTCTGTTGTGAGGTAGACATCATGCTTAGTTGGTAGCCGTGCTCTCATGTTCTGGTCATACACATGATACCCTCGTAACTTCGCTTGATCCTCGTTCCCCTCCAGTAAAACCTCGGAAAGGTATAAAAACTTGAGGTGTGCGATGGATGCTGCGAGTGCGGTCTCATCTGCGACCGGCTTGATTGGCTTCTTGAGGATCAAAGCTCGTACATCCTTCACAAGAGCTTCAATGACGCCGAACTTGTCAAATAGAGCACGCCGATCAGGGTTACTGGCTGCTTCAGAATCGACCAGACTCAAATCAAGGTCGTCAGGAATTGCGAGACTGCCAGAAGCATGCGAATAGTACAGTGGCCCGCTGCTTGACGATACCCAGGTGCCATTCTCGAGGGGGATGAATCGAAGTTGCTTGAGGCGGTCTTGAGCGGGACCTACAGTTGCAGTGTTCTTCAACAATATTAGTGCACGTGCTGCAAGCGAGTGCCATTCGCTGTCTGTGACAGAACTCTTCATCCTTGAATCCTCGATGTCCTTTTCGAGGTCCATCTCAACACGAGTGATCGCATCCGAGGGAGAAATGCTTTCCAGCTCGTACGGCTCCAACAACTTCAGATCATCACGTGTATACTCCTTCGCAAGATAAATCTCCTCGTCAAGATCAGTGAAAAGGGGATCACCGTTTTTATCTTGCAACCAAGGCTGAAGACGGCAAAGCTTGTGAATGTAATCCAACCTTCCAGTTCCGAGCGTGCGGAGTACTTGGACTTCTTGTATGCGTGCTTCGATCCTGTCAAGGAGGCCGGACCAGAAGCTGTCCCAAGGATAAGAGTTACGTTGGGGGAGCCAGCGCATCCATTGATATTGGAGTATCGGGTGCTGACAGAACTCCCGGATGGCTTTGATGAAACAGTCTGCGATGCCGTTCAAGAGACCGAGATTTCGGAGGGATCCAGTAACTATGCCCTGTCGACTGGCTTCGGTGACGAAATCTGTATGGATAAGGAACTACGTGGAAGCATTTGTCAGTCACTGGAAAAGCTTCTGTGATGGCCTCGATGAGATTCTCACTTACCTTAAAGCCCATCGGTCTCATGGGAAGAAACGCGAAGACATCTTGGTTCTCGATAATTGGAGCTCCTGACTCCGCTAATGGGAATGCCAGCACAACCTCCGTAGAAGAATCTGCGCGATCCTGCTCATCAGTATATGTTCTGTTTTCGCTCTTAGGAATATTCTCCGCAACATGCTTCGTAACATGATACTGCCTCCCCTCCACTCCCTCAGAGGTCTCCTTCTTGATAGTAACCGGGTTACTCCCATGCAGAGAATAAGTCGTGCTTGATGTCCGAGTGTCATCCTCATCAAAGAAGGAGACCTGCACCTTGCGTAGTTTGCGAAGGAAAAGCAGGATCGTATGTTGCAAGTCTTGGAACTGAAGTCGGATGGTCTCGCGCTGTCTCGCATCCTCTTCAGCATCATCACTCGTATGCAGAAACAACGTGATGCGAGTTGAAGAGCCCCCTAGTGACTCATCTGCGTCTTCCCATACTGGTGTAACCATGCCGAGACCAGAGTCCCCCTTGCGATGCGTGAACGAGAACGAAAAGTCGTTTGACTGAATGTGAACCTTCCAAGCCGCCATAAATACAGACTTGAAGCCAATGCCCTTCTCGCCAATGTACCCAGCTGCCCCGACTTTGGAACTCTTGCCGATTGCGCAAATGGCCTTGAGGTTCTCATGTGTGAAGCCGTTCTCATTGCACTCAATCGAAACCTTGTCTGGGCGAACTTCGAAAGACACAAATGGATCTTGACCGCTTGAGAGAGCAGTGCTGTAGTTATTGTCGTCGGCATTCTGGAGCAGCTCAAAAACAAATCTAGCATTACTTGTGTAAAGGTTTCGTGCCAGACTGCAATATCGTCAATAAAAGCCCGTGTTTGAGATAAAGTACATACGTCAAGACAGCCGAGCCTATCATCTCATCCTTTCGAAGGAGAGCTTCTTCCACCTCGCGCCTAAGCTCAGGGTTAATCTCTCCAATCCGCGCAAGCTGCTCTTCGCCAAGATAGCCGCGCTCTTTCGCAATCTCCTTCACCAGATCCTGAGCCGTGCGCTGGACCGGCCCGGGCTGCAGAGTATCGGTGGACATCTTATGCGCGGCCCAGCGGAGCCTGATCTATCAAGACCCTATAGTTATCGTGAGTAGATTGACGCAGCATGCGGCGAAGAGAAGCAAAGACAAGCGGGGGGAACGACCGCCAGATCTGTATGTTTATTAGCCGCCTCGCTCTGAAATGTGCGATTTCTCCTACCGCTCTCCTCGTACGAGGCCGGAAAGACGCGTCAGAAGGCGATGCAGGGGCTTTCAGCTTGAGACGCAGATGAGGGAATGATTGGCCAAAACATCGCCAAGGTGTCAGACTCCCGCGTTAATCCTAGCCCAAGTGGCATTTCGTTGTTGTTTTGCTTTTGCCATGAAACGCATTGAGTAGCGAAAATTCTGACATAGCTTTAGTTGAGCTGCCGAGAGCTCAATTATGGCAAGCAGATGGAGTGCTTCATTGGTGATCTCTCCGCCAGATTGAAGATGTCAATGGAAGAGACTGGCTGTGAGATGATGAGACATTCTGGGGGAGACCCCTGCTCGCCTGCTGGAGATTCACATTAGTGCCCGTAAACCCTGGCGAGAGACCTCGGGGAGCAAGAAAACACCAGACCCTCATTCATATAGGGTATTAAAATTAACTCGGTAAAAATATCCTGAACTTACATAAATTTACCTAAGACTTTTTATCATGTAGGATCAAGGTCTCGAGTTTTCTTTCCTCCCCTAGAGGGACAACGCTGGAGGCTATTACGCAGACTTCACTGGGGCATGTCAAGTACAATCAGGACTTCTTTAGGTCAAGTCTTTCGCATTTTGCATTACTGAGTGATACTACAACCCACGTTGTATACTAAGGATCATCTGGTCATGTCACTGTCTGCATGGATATGTAGGATACTTGAGTACTTTGTTCTGTCTTGTCTGCTGAGTCAAAATACGGCTGACTACTTTTCATTCAATTACACTCCAATCATCCCTCTGGAAAGACCAAGACTACCCGTAATACTCTTCATCCTCTCCGCAACAATCCTTTGTCACCCAGATTGGCGTTTAAGCCTTGCCCATGAGGAAGGCCTTCTTCACGTTGGCAAACATCTCGGCGGTCTCAAGAAGCTTCTCAGCATTGTCTGGATTGTAGGAGAAGTTGACCGCACGTCGGGAAACAGCAATAACAGGAGTCTGCACCTTCTCCCGCTCCTCTCCACTCTCATTCTCCTTGAAGTCAACAGCTGGCTTGGTTGGCTTTGTGGAGTTAGTGGATGAGTTGCCTGGGGCCCAGCGGCTGGTGGAAATGCCAACCTCCTCAGGGTCCAGGATGTCTTTGACTCCTGTAGCTTGATGTCAGTGACTGTTAAGACTAAGAGAGAATCTTCTTACCAGAGTCGGAACCATGGTTCTCGGCATTGTCACCATGTCCACCAGCGGGAGCAGTGTTGGTGGTCCATTCATCAGCGTTGCCAGCGGTGTCAGCGTTGGTGGTCCACTCATCAACGAGAGAAGAAGCGGGCTCAGCAACAAAGGAGTCGGTGAAAACAGGCCTGGCCGGAGATGAAGAGGCATCCTTCATAGCAGCATTGTCGGAGCTGGAGAAATCACCAAGGTCCTTTTCAACAGCAGCTTCGAAGCCTGGCTTGAGCTCAGAAGACTCGGGAGCAGCATCGGTAGGTACAACAGGCTCAGCGCTCATACCAGTACCAGAGTGACCGACTTCGGTGTCGAGATGAACGTGTTCAGTGATGTGGATGACCTCGGCGGCAGGAGTAGCAGGCTCGGTGGAGTTGTCGACGTGATATGGGCATGCGGTCTTATTGAGCCAAAGCTCAGAGACGAGCTTGGATCGCTCCTCCCAGCCATTCTGGGCGTCGGCAGAGCGAAGAAGAACAGACTCCAGGATCTGCGGCGCCGGGATGCCGTTGCCAACTCGGTGCTCCCGGGGAGTACACTCAGCACAGCGTGCCTTGACAACATCGCTGAGATTGATTCCCTTGGTTGGAATCTCACGGTCGATAGCGCCACAAGAGCCGAAGAAGCAAATGCATTTTCCCTTGGCAGCTTCACAGACGATGCGCTCCTTTGCAACGAGGTGAAGCTTTGCGCAATAGAAGGCAAGAACAGGCGACACCTTAGGAGCGCACTGGGCGACGGTGATAGTCTCAGAGCACATCTTGACGGCGAAAAGAAAACACGCGAGGGAAAGCGGAAGACGCGTGAGGGTGAGCTGCAGAGACAGAATATGAGAGAGGGGAGATGAAGGAGAGAGGGAAGAGATACTTACCGTCGGTTAGAAAAGCGAAAAGCTCAAGATCTCTTGTGCCTTGAGTGCGGTGGAGAGGAGAAGGAAGGATGGAAGAGAGAGGAGGGGGAAGCGGAGAAGGGGAAGGCAGGAAGGGGAGAAGGCCAAGTGAAGTGCCTCAGGTGTGAGCCCTAAAGATCAGGCAACCGTGAGGGTGAAATCAAAACAAAAGAAGGAAGAGGAAGGAGAAAAAAGGCGCTAGTGGGAATGAAGGCACTGAGGAGAAACCAGCTGTAATTCCTAAAGATTACAGTGGGCGATAGGGGGTCCTCCCATGACTCGAGGCCTGAAAGCACTGAAATAGAGATGAAGATGGGACGAAACGAGCAAGCAAGAGATCAAAGGGCGAGAATTCAGTGCTAGAATATTCTGCATGTGCACCAATGGTGAAGATGGGATGTAAACCAGAAAGACAAGGTGGTGGTGCAGCTCCTGAGGAACTCCTTATTTGCTCTTCAGACTTTTGCACAAGGAAATTCATGTGGAGCTCCAATGCTCGAGTTGAGTGCTACCATAAGTATATTAAATGATCAAGTGAATATCATATCTCGAAGGAGAGATTTAGTTGATAGTGTATCTGTTGGTTGGGATTAATAGCAATCTGATATGTGTATTTAGGCCTATGTACTCTCCAGCTCCACGCCTGACTACCTCCCGTAAAAATAAACAAACAGAAAGTGCATTTACACCACGAAGGTTGATGATTCGCATTTGTGCAGGCTCACATTTGTTGTGCCCGTTGTCGAGTGTTGTCGAGTGCATGGTTAATGCCTTTGAAATTCCAGAAGGATAATCGATGTTTTCCACCTTTGATTGCCGTACCTGCATTACCAAAGCAACAGCCCACAAACAGGGGTCGTAGCCCCGCTTCCGCGGTCGTGGGAAATGCACCCAATGAAAGAAATGTGTTTGTGCGTTGGCAAAACACTACATGGTGACACTCGACGACCTTTCGCCCTCTGCTTTGACCACGGCAATAAAACCGCGTCTGGCTATTCATAAAAACCACGCTTCTACGGAGACAGATAGGAAATCTCAAAATTCACCGATGGTACCCAGAGTTATTTCACGATGGTCTCCCTACAAACACTGAAGATTGCCTTTTGACGTTGGTTTTCGGCAGCCTTTCTCGAGTCACACGCATGAAAAGCAAGTTAGTTCACCTCAGATAGACCCCTGATGCGGAGCTAACAGCATAGATAGCCGAGAGGTCTGTTGCTGGCGATCGTTGCTTTTTCTATCGACCAAGGACGGAGCCACTAGCCACCAGAACATCTACGCCGCAAGGTTCCAATCATACAGGTCCATTGGTATGAAGTGCTCTGCAAATCGGAGCTAGCCTCAAAGCTAGAAATCCTTTTGCTTTCCAAACTGTGCTTTCAAAAGATTTGTGGTCAATGTCCACGACTGTCCCGAAGCCAAGCAAACAACATGCAGATTGAAAGATTTGTCTTTCACCTGATCAAAAGCTCAGACCTTGGCGCGAAGACAAGCCCGGCCAAGTCAACAGGCAACAGAATTAAAGATTGGGTCTTCTCCATACCAAGAAGCTCTTGTGGAACATGTCTTGCACTTCGGGGTAAATTGGGCCAGGTCCACATATCTCAGCTACCGGTCAGCCACTCCCAGTATTCGATGATCGATTGAGTTTATTTGGGCCACAAAGGGTAATCCGAGTGGTATACAGGTCACGAAGTATCAGAAGTTGAGCAGTCAAGTTGCCAATGCTTGGTAGCTCCGAGGTATGTAGTCAATCCCAACGCCGCCAATCAAAGATTTAAGCTCACCAAGGACTCAGCCGAGGTCAAGATAAGCTTGTCCTTACCTAGCAAACCACAACGCTGGCCATATCTGGTTCAAATCCACGTGCTCAATATCCGGGGTAAGCGAAAAACACCCAAAAACTACAGCTACCATCAAAAACTTGCTCTTGGGACGATTGAAGAATTGACGTCAAGTGCAATGTTGGGTCGGCAGGGTGTGACGCATGCCCAGACTAGCGCCAAGTCATCCTTGTCGTGGGAGGATCGCCCATTTAAGCTTAATCGAGACGGCTTACCAGGGTCTTTGCGCCGATGATCGTTCTTGGGGGAGACATAACGGGCTTGGCAGGTGTTTTAACGTCGGCGGCTTGGAGCAGGTTTGTGTGAGGCTCTTTTGGCTTCATTTTTTGAGTTTGTGGATGATAACCGATGATTGACTTTTAACAGAACTAAATCGAGAATTCTCCGGCCCCCGACCACGGTCACGATACAGACGAGAGCACCCCTGCTTGTAAAAGACCGACAGGATTGATACGGAGTACATCGAAGCGGTCTTCAATGGGGAAACCACCAAGTGAAAATACGCATGCTGTCAGGTTGTAACTTCAACTCCCGTTATATGCAACGCGTCATCATCGCACAGTCCCCCCTTGAAGGATTCGAGAGGCAGCAGCAAAGAGACATCTCACTTCATCTCACCTCTTGGACAACGTCATAAAATATGCTGCCGAGACAGGGATACACCGAGGTTTGAGCCGCACACAGCCAAAGAACCCGACGATCATCTTGGCAGCCTCCACTCCTCCATCCTCGAACTTCTTTGAACGTTTGCTCATCGTGTGGAGTAAGTCTCCTCAAATCCTTTCTAAAAAGACATATAATAATTGGGCCGTCCCCAGCTTCTGCGACTCTGTTGCATCCAAAGTATTCTCTCGACAGAATCCGGGGCCCCAACTTCTCCCTAGACTCAGTTGCCAGTAACATTATCATCCTCTGAGTGGCCTGCTCCTTATCTGCTGTCTTGCTTCTTGGAGATAAGCACGATGCCTCTGCCAAGAGCCGACAGCGAGGCTCCGCCCGCCTACGACACGGATCACATTGGCCCCAACAACGACAGCTACCGCAACTCCAGCAGCAATGGTACTTTCGTCAACGATAACGATGGCGCCGGCTTTGGCCAGCGACGAGTCTCCAAGGCAACTCTTCTTCGCAATCCTTTGGCTGGCATGACTCGAGAAGAGATCCTCGCCGATGTTGACGCTTTTGTGGAGTCCAAGGGCCTCACGGAGCACCGCGAGGATTTCCGAAAGGGAGCACTTGCCGCTCAAGTCAACAACACCCCCGGGGGCTTTGAGAAAATCGAGATGCTCTCCGAAGATGAGAAGGCGATCCTGAGAAAGGAAGAGACGTCTCGATGGCATCAGCCCTTTGCCTTGTACTTCCTTTGTACTCTCTGTGCTGGATCGGCCATTGTTCAGGGTATGGATCAGACCACCGTGAATGGTGCGCAGGTATGCTAAACCCATCTTGGGAACTCTGAAAGTTTCTAACAATTATAGGAATTCTACTTTAAAGAATTCAAAATCGAGAGCGTATGGATGAAAGGGTTGACCAACGGTGCTCCTTACCTTTGCTCTGCCGTTGTCGGTTGCTGGACCAGTCCGATTCTCAACAAGTACACCGGCCGCCGCGGAACCATCTTTATCTCTTGCGCCATCTCTACGATCACTGGATTCTGGATGTCTATCACTACCTCGTAAGTTTTCGATTATTGTCTCAAGGCTCGAGATTTTACTGACGTCTGTTAGTCTCTGGAATTTCTTGTTTGCCCGTTTTATGCTTGGTTTTGCTGTTGGCGCAAAGTCCAGCACAACACCCGTTTACTCTGCTGAATCTACACCGAAGAACATTCGTGGAGCCCTCACTATGATGTGGCAGGTGAGAAACCCTCAATAGTGGTGGGAGATCATAAGCTGATTAACTTTCCAGATGTGGACTGCTTTCGGTATCGCCCTCGGCTTTATCGTATGCGTTGCCTTCCAAAACGTCACTATAATCGGCGGTCCGAACTCTCCATGGCGATGGATGATGGCTTCGACCTCTATTCCCCCGCTGGTTGTCATGCTTCAAGTGTATTTTTGCCCCGAATCTCCCCGCTGGTACATGGAACGCGGTCGATTTGACAAGGCCTTCCAATCCGTCAGGAAGCTTCGCTTCTCGCCTGTCCAAGCTACTCGCGATATGTATTACGCTTACAAATTACTCGAGATTGAGCGTGGGGAACGTGAAGGCCGGAATCTTCTCAAGGAGTTTTTCACTGTACGCCGCAACAGACGTGCTGCTCAAAGTGCCTGGTTCTGCATGGTAAGATATCCAGCCCCAACATGCGTCACAAATGCTAATAGATTACATAAGTTCATGCAGCAGTTCTGTGGCGTAAATGTGATCGCATATTACTCTACTTCAATTTTCACCGATGCCAACTACAGTCTTTCTGAGGCCCTGCTCGTCTCCATGGGTGGCGGCATCATAAACTTCCTCTTCGCTATCCCTGCAATCTACACCATTGATACGTTTGGACGCAGAAACCTTCTTCTGGTTACCTTCCCTCTCATGGCAGCGTGCCTCTTCTTCACTGGTGGAGTGTTCCAACTTCCCGACGACCCTCGTGACCCCAAGATCGCCACTATCACTCTGGGTCTTTATCTCTTCATGGCAGTCTATTCTCCGGGCCTTGGACCAGTGCCTTTCACGTACAGTGCTGAAGCTTTCCCTCTCCATATCAGAGACATCGGTATGGCTTCCAGTACAGCTATCACCTGGGGCTTCAACTTCATCATCAGTCTCACCTGGCCAGCTCTACGAGACGCCTTCTCTAACACTGGTGCCTTCGGCTGGTATGGTGCTTGGAACATATTTGGTTGGATCTTCTGCTACTTCCTACTACCCGAGACCAAGAATTTGACCCTTGAGGAGCTCGACAACGTTTTCGGTGTTTCCAACAGAGAGCATGCTTCATATTACTGGAGGAAGCTGCCTTGGTACCTCAAGAAGTACATTTTGCGCAAGGATGTTCCTCCTTTCCCTCCCCTGTATGAGTTTGCTGCCAATGACGAAAATTATCCACACGAGAAGCCTGATACTAGCCATATTGAGGGCAACAACAATGTCGGTGGCACTCAGGATAAGGAACTTTTTCCCGGACCCCGATAAGTCACTCCATCATGAAGCGCTAGGATGAGGAGAAAGGGTAACTCTAGCGAACATGACGTATTAGCTATGATTTGTTTGTCCAGAGTTTAGTCAATACTGAATAGCCTGTTAGTTTTCAAGGTCCAGTAGGACTTTTAGCCTGTAGGTAGTTACATAGGAGCATAATCATGATATAATGACTATAGCTAAGTCAGACTCAGGTCAAGTTGTGACACAATGAGGATATGGTTTTGCATACCATCGATGTTGAAATTCATATAATAGTGATGGATGCCATAGCAGGGTTCCTTTCTAATGTATGAAATTCTTAGCATTTTATAAAAATGATTACAAATTTTATTACCCATTTTTGTTGGAAAATCTACCTTTTACATAGATAGGGAACCAGCGGCCGCTAAGTTCACACTAACCTTTAGTGGCGTTGTTAAAAGCACGATTTGTGGTTCACTTGCCAATACTTAGCCACCACACACATCATAGGCTTGATTGTGCGGCTGAAGTGGCATTTAGCACCCAATGAAGGGTTTGATATTATAGTAGACTGGTCTGTGTCGAAAGTGCGTGATTGGTTTGGGGGACTGTATAAATCCACCTCGACACCCCCTTCAAGATCGCACCAGTGAGTCTAGACTGTCTTCTGGCAAATTAGACAATGGGCCCAGAAGAGCTGAGCTGCAAGGAAACAATAGCGTGGACACAAAGAGCAATGCTCTTTTTAGTATTAAGTGAGGCTCTCGCACATCTGGCCACGGTTTTCGATTTCCCAACTATCATCACGTCGAACTCAAGAAAAATCCCGAAATGTCTACTCCAACGAACCCGTTGTTACTAAATTGCGATACAGAGCAGGAATTACCCGAGCAAACTTGGCCAAGGGACGGAAAGATATATGGATACAAGGCGTCAAATAAATCGTCAGTAATCAAGGCGTTCAAAGACGCTTTCTATGATTTGAAGCGCATTGGTAAAAAGCGTAAAGATAGTCCACCACTTGATTGGAGATTCATCCGGCGAGTGGTCTTGGCCATCTGCTGGAACCTATCTGTTCTAGGCTTGCTTATCTATCTGTGTCTGGTACCACTGGGCGTCGGCGATGAAGACAACCCGTGCCAGCCAGATGGCGAATTTCGATTTGATGCTGTAGATCAGCTTGGTACGTTTGACTGGTGGGCGCCTAGGGGATTCTTCCAGATCACGCTTGGCTGGGGTCGATTCAGTTTTGGCACTGCGAAGCTCATCGATGTTATTTGGGACTTGGTAAGTACACTCGAGGGAAACGGCCATCAGATTGACTAAATTGACAGGTTGTTGGCCGAGGGGGCCAAACACTCATGGCGTTTGTATCATGGCGAGTGTTTGTCCAATATCTCCAACTCTCTCTCGTTACAAAGCCGGCGACTTACAGCACAGTGTGGCTTATCAAGATTCAAAAAGATAATTCTGCTCTCGCAACATGGAGACTTGCTTCGGGATTCTTCAAGGTTGGCCTCGCATCCAAAAAGGTCATGTGCTTCATTGTCTGGTCAGCACTATTCATTCTTGCTTTCCCGACCTTCACCAGTTCAATGACCGGATATACGCCGTACAACAAGGCCTATGTTAACGGCACCACGGGAAAGCTGGTGCAGTTCTCAGAAATCAGCCCTGTCGCGTATTTGATACGGGATGGGGATAGAGTAGACGGCCTGAGCAAGGACTATCCTGTATTGTGGATAGGCAGTAAGACGATTCACCTAGTAACAGACGCAGGGGATGAAGCTAAAAGAAGGGACTAGACTCAACGGCTATTGCCAAACCACCTTCTCTTGGTCTCTTCGACACATGTTATGATTGGGACGACCCGCTAGTTGAGTGCCAGCTACAGAGAGATGTATCTGAGTGTATGTACTCTCAGGTCTGGCTGGAAATTGCGAATATTGACTTTCCACTAGATGCCCAACTCTACGGGTTCGACGGAAAAGGCAGCCGTGAAACTCAAAACGGTCAGAGAACTTATTTTCGCAACAAGACACTGAACTGGCCACCACTCAACATCAAAGCATTCAATCTGCCAAACTATGCGTTTTACTGGAATCGGACTGGAGATATTAGTGGTAGAGCCTCTTCAGATTATCTCAATCCTTACAGAGATCGCTCAGCCTTGACATTCCTGGTTGAAGACAGCCTATACAATGTAAAGGAGGTCCAAACTGAAGGAATCTGTCAACCAATAAAGAGCGGGGTATGTTTATGCTAATGTTTACTGGACCAAACGCTGATATCTATAGAAATCTATCAAATATCAATGGGGGTTTTCATTTTTCCAGTTCTTCGTCATGGCTATCCTTCTTCAGTTGTGGAGTATCGGTCTTTTTGTGTTATGGACAACTACACACTTGACGCTGAAACGAAATAACATCGGCGCATCGGCCGAAGGCTGGAGGGGCCTTTTGAAGTTGACGGATAACATCAAAGAACAAATGGTTTCTGTAGGTCTCAACTGGGAGAATCTGACCGACAAAGAGCTACATTATGAGGTTCAGCATCTTCTTACAGGGGGACCAGTCCCTACATCTTCGGAAAATCCCTTCCCCCAAGGGCAGTCTAGCCTATGGAAATGGATACGGAAGGTCAAGTGGCGTCTCCTAAGACTCATGTTCTTTGTTGCTTGTGTTTGCCTGGAGAGTCTATTTCGTCCTCTTGGGCTCCACTACCAGCTAAACGTCATCGCCCATGAACGGCCTAGCTACCGCCTTGACGAAGGGAAACTTTGCATGGCAGTTGTTATTTATGCCATGGCAAGCGTGATAATCGCCTGGACCTTGGGCTCAACATGTCGACAGAGGCTCCTAATCACATTGGCAGCAATGGCTTTATGCGTCCCATTCTTGTTCTACGATGCAATTGATCGCGTTTTCGTTCTTCCTGGGCTCTGTTTGGGAGCTATTATTGCCCTTTCCCTCGGTTCTTCACGGGGAAGTCGTGCTGTCTTGTTTGCCATCCCTCTTCTTTGTAATTATATTGTTGTTCTTGGCCTTTTCATCTCTTTTGCGGTTTATATGTCATCCTTTTACGACCATTATCAACAATGATGAGCCAGCAGCTTTAAGTATAGCATGGCTTCTCCTTCTGCGCGTAGAAAGCTGGTATGGAAAGCTTTGAAGATAATTTATCGCTCAGGACATCCTTTTACTAGCCTCTGATCCTTCAGAAGTTTAAACCCAGCTCACTGCGTTAAAAGTGCGGGAATAACTCCCTGAACGCACCGTTTCTTAAACATTGAGCTTCTATTGGCTTACTCAACGATTTATACAAAGTCAAGTGCGTCATTACCTGCACCTAAATCCAACGCTCACAAACTATCATGGTTGTTCATTTGCTGGCTCGCTGCTTACTCATCCATCCTCACCTCGCATCGAGTTCTTGGCCTAACATCGTGGTATCGTGCTGTCCAGGGAGGCTGGCTAGTGGGACAAGGGTCTATAATCTGACAAACATAGAGGTTCTGTTAAGAAGTGCATTGAGGCGCAGCATGGGATTTTTATCTTTGACTTTCCCCTCTTGAAATATTTCCTCGAATATTTTGAGGCCCAAGCTGAGCTGCAGTCATAATGCCTGGCCTCCTCGCCGTATATCTTGTGGTTGTCGCGCTTGTGGGCCACGTGCAGTGTAGTTCCGACTTTATTACACCTGAATTATCGAGTGCACCGTGGTCAGAGAATCAATTGTACGGAATTAACGACGAATTGGAAATAAAATGGAAAACGGACCATGAAGGCTGCAATCTCTTCCTATGGCAGGATTATCCGAAATTGGCGGTCGAATGGTACAGCAGATTGTTAGGTAAACATGACCGATAATTCTCTGATTTCAAGTGGCTGATAAAAGGTAGAAAACACGACTGAAACTTCGCATGTTTGGAACGCAAGTTCGAGCGGTTTCTCTCCAGAGTCCGAAGACACTGTCTTTCACTTTGCGCTATACTCTTCGGACAAGGATATCCCGCTCGCAAATTCCGGCTCGTTCAATATCTCAGGAACAAATTCTGAAAAGCTCAAAGCAACATCGGCATCAACACCAGCTTCGACAGCGTCTCAAGTTTCAGAAACCTCGACGAGTTCCACAGAGACGACACACCATTCAGTGACAAAGTCAGAGAACAATACAGGTTTATCAACATCAGCATTGGTCGGAATTTCAGTTGGTGTCACAGTAGCGGGGCTTTTGATTTCCGGAGGTGTTGGCTTATGTCTATGGAGACGCTTCACGCGTAGACGAACGACGGAGAGAGTGGATAGCATGGAGCAGTCTGATTTTGAAAAGTCTGAGCTGGGGAATACTCAAATATTGCAGATAGGAAGTTCAGAGCTTGATGGCACGAGAGATGCAGCTGAACTTTGGGATACGCAAAAGCCTGGAGAGCTTGGGGATGAGAACAAGATACGGACGATATATGGACTGCATGAGGCACCATAGGCACAAAAAGTCGAAACAGAATTGAATGAATTCGACAATCTGTTATCTATGGCATCTCTAACTCCTGGGTATTCATATGCTCATCCATTAGGCCGTGCTGGTTATGGCTGTGTAACTGTTACTAAGGGGTCAACGAAAAGGAACAAGGGAACCACTAGGCATCTCCTCGATCTCTACCTACCAAGTCTTTGTACCAATTTACAGCTGAATTATCACAAGCGTAGTGGGTGCTTTGTTAATGCTTAGGCACGATATGTCATCCCATCACATACCAATAAATCAAATCGTCTGCACAAACCATCGCCACCAATATTCTACCACATATGTATTTCATTAAAGCACAGAAATACCTTTAAGATGTCTCACATGTGAAAATTCTTAGTTGCGGCGTCCCATGGTCCGCATGGTCTACCAGCCAATATCTCTCGGTGGTAAATGCACCGAATTCCCTCCACTTTCCCGACCAAGCGTACTACAGATCGAGCCCCCAGACTTTTCCTCCTCCACGGATCCGAAAAACATCCCAGCTAATGCGGGGAGACGTATCAATTGTCCGGGGCCCCAGATGCACCATGAGCTTAAATGGTATCGTGCCGGTTGAACCACGGCGATAGGTCAGACGATTCAATATGATGCTATCCCTATAAGTAGCCCCTGATACCAGGCTTGATCGTGGATGTTTACACTCAACATCATTGAGCTTCTCAAGAATGTCGAACATTGAAAGAACTACGACCAAGGCTGACTCCATTGGAGTTGACCACAAGGAGACTATCCTGGCTGTTGAGGTTGCGGAGGAGAGTAACACAACAGTTTGGAAACTCCTGCGAGAGAATGTTCGTGTGATTATCTTCACTTGGTTTGCCAACTGCGGCGCGTTTCTCTTTGGATACGATGTCCTCGTTCAGGGAGCTATCAATGCTCTCCCTATGTTCTCGTGAGTCGGAAACCTCCCTACACATCTTTAATACAAATAGCTGACCAGGGAGAATCACGTTTGGTTCGCCCTTTGGCGAGACTTTTATCCTCCCAGCTCTATGGCAAGGTCTCTGGCAAGCCTTCAGCGCAATGGGAATCATGGCTGGTGCAGCCAGCAACGGCTTCCTTCAGGATCGATTTGGCCGAAAGATTATGTTTGGAGTTGGAGGTCTCATCTCTGCTGTTGGTAAGTCGAGACAAGACATTCTGAGTCTTGCTCCAGTCTAACTTGGACTTTTTTAGGGACGGCTATCACCTTTGTGTCCGGAAATCCCGAGACTGTCGAGCAAAGACGTGGCGTCCTTTTGGTCGGGAAGTTCTTCATTGGTCTGGCCATGGGTATTAGCATGTCGACGTGTCAGACATACGTATCTGAGATTTCACCACCCAAGCTTCGAACTATACTTCTAGGGTTCTATCCCTTCATGATTGTGAGTACTACTACCTACCGAGTACCGACGACGCTAACAAGGTGTTGCTAGACTGTTGGCCAAATGATTGCCATTACCGTCGTTTTCAAGGAGGTCGCTACAATGACACACTGGGCCTTCAAGATCCCCTTCGCCTCACAGTGGGCATTCTCCGCCTACTCAGTCATCGCAGCCCTAGTCGTTCCCGAAAGCCCTGTATACCTCGCCAGTAAGCACAAGATCGACCAAGCCAGAAAAGCGTTGACGACACTCGGTTGCGAAAACATCGACGAACGAATCGCCATCATCGAAGCTACAATCCAGCAAGAGCAGAGAATGAACACGGAGCAGCCTTCTTTCTCGGAGTGCTTCAAAGGCACCAACTTGCGAAGAACTCGTATTGTTGCTCTTCTCAATACCCTCCAGCAGTTTATGGGCATAACTTTGGTCTCGAACTCGACCTACTTCTTCATCATGGCTGGAATGACTCCGACTTTCTCTCTCACTCTCAACCAAATCGGCGTTGGTCTGAGTATGGCATGCACCCTTGTCTCTTGGGTCATCATGTCTAAAGTTGGCCGAAGATTTGCTATCCTAGCAAGCTTTGCTGTTGCTGGAGCCATCTTTATTGGTATGGGCGTTGCTGGTTTCTGGCCACATAACCAAACAGCACTGAGGTGAGTTCCACAACCCGATTTACCAGCATTCAATACTAACAACATCTATAGATTCATCGGTGTATCTCTTCTTCTGGCCGCTTGCACTGGTAACTTGGGCACAGGATCAGCATATCCTATTGTGGCAGCCGAAGTCCCTTCAACCGTGCTTCGAGCTAAGACCCTTGGTATCGGTTTCTTCGTCAACGCTTTCATGACCTGGGCTTTTTCTCTTTGTGTTCCGTACATGTTCAATGCTGATCAGGGTAACCTGGGAGGCAAGATTGGCTTCGTATTCTTTGGCTTCTGTGTTATTGGGTTCATCCTTACCTGGATCGAAATCCCCGAGACCAAGAACATTACTTATGCCCAGATCGATTATCTCTTCCAGACTAAGACTCCGGCACGAAAATTCAAGGAAAGGTCTACTACTGCTATCACTGAGGAGGCATAATGTTTCAACTTCAACGGTTTCAGCAAGGATAGGAACATGGAATGTTGTTATTGCTGATTGATATTTCGGGCGATTATACTCGGGGCTACCGCCTTGGTACGTTTTGATATGGGGTTCGAGATAGCAAAATTCGATTGAATCAAACATACTCTACGGATGAATGCAGCGATGATATTTTTCAAGTGAGCGATGTTCCAATTCTTTGATCATTGTTGAAGAATACTCGCTTGAGGTCGGGTTTATGTAAGAAGTACTTTACTACTTGTCTATTGCCTCGTGACTGTTTAGCCTAGTCTCTTGGAGAGAGTATTAGCATGCTCTGGTTCGGATCCGACCACCAACTAGAATGGATTGAGCACTACCGCAAGGAGAGTTAGATGTAGAACGAATGTTCGGGTGAGCTAGAAGCTTATCGTCTGGGGAGTTAAGAAAGTTCAGGGCCTTCAATCTAACTAGTAGAAAGATTCTAGGCAAGTTTAGTGAATCTTGGATGACCGTTCAGTTCAACACTGTAGGTTGACTTTAGACATTTTGCTTCCCTGGAAGCTTCTCGTAATGGTATGGGCCATCGTGTTTTGTGTTGGACAAACCCGTTCTAGATTACACTATGCCGAGCCAACGAAATAGTGAGACCCAAGCATCATCTGCATAGGCTCGTATGAGACTCACCAAGCCATAATGTACCGGACTTTACTCATACTTTCACCCGCTAGGAGTCACGGTTGATCACCAGACCATTAGATCCTTTATAGCTCGGATCTGCCAATGCACTTATTCAACTCTAGACCGCTCCAGATCAATCCCAGATTCCAAAACTGGAAATATTTCCACCTGAGGCGTACGTGGTGAAGCGAAGTTCAGCCGTAAACCGCACCTAGACGAACGTCTCCCCATCGGGATGTGGAGGAAGCCAAGTCTAGCCAAGAGCCTCATCGGTTGTTATTGACCCGACGCTGCCAAATGATCGAAAGCTGAAGTTGGCGATGAAATCGTACTATTACAAAAGCTCTCGTCTCATTAAATTACGTTTGCCTGACTAAACTTGTCAAGGTGGTCTTCGGATATAGCCAGAATCACAATGGCAAACATCAAAGTCGTCGACGTCAGGTTCGAGCATTACAGGCCTGGAAATGCTCTTGGAATTGACGACAGAAGGCCTCGTATCTCGTGGCGTTTCAATGGAACATCTCAAGACCCAAAACAGGATGCATATGAGATTGAACTCACAGGTGTTGACCCGGAATCACAACAGCCACATGGGGCAAAAACTTACAAGGTCAAATCATCACAAGCGTACCTCGTTCCCTGGCCTCGTGACGAACCGCTAAGTTCTCGGCAACGCTATGAGATTCGAGTAAGAGCATACCTTTCCGGTGATGCTGAACCAACGTCTTGGAGTGACGTTGCATTTGTCGAAGCCGGTCTCTTGAACCGACAAGATTGGTCAGGAACCCAGCTCATTTCAGCACCATGGTCCGATAACCAGGACAAGTCCTTGCCTGAAGACATGTTCCGCAAGCAATTCAGCATCAGTGGCGACATTCAGTCCGCGAGACTATACATCACATCTCACGGTGTCTACGAAGCTGAGATCAACGGAAAGAGAGTCGGAGATCACTTTCTTGCACCTGGATGGACAGTATATGAGCATCGTCTGAGGTACCAGACCTTTGATGTGACGGGACTGCTTTCTGATAGCGAGAATTGCATCGGAGCTCGCGTGGCTGAAGGGTGGTTTAAAGGCCGTCTAGGATTTGAGGGTGGAAAGCGAAATATTCATGGAACACGGACAGCGCTGCTTGCTCGGCTTGAGATTACATCAAAAGATGGAACTATCTCAACGATATCGACAGACGAGACATGGACTACGACTCAAGGACCAATCCAAATGGCGGAAATTTACGATGGCGAGAAGTACGATGCCACTGCTGAAATAGAAGGATGGTCAAAGCCAGAGTCTGCGTCAGGAGATTGGAATAAAGTACAAGTTCTACCGCCTCTGTCTGAAGAGACTGACCTTATTGCTGGATCAGCGGAGCCAACTCGAAGGATTGAGACCCTCAAGCCAATCTCCAAAATTGACACGCCTTCAGGCAAGTTAGTCCTGGACTTTGGGCAAAACCTGGTTGGCTATCTTCGCATCCGTGTTCGAGGCTCAAGAGGCCACAAGATAACTCTCTATCATGCCGAGGTCCTTGAACACGGCGAACTTGGAACCAGGCCATTGCGACATTGCGAAGCTAGAGATACCTACACTCTTCGTGGCGAGGGCGAAGAAGTCTATGAACCCAGGTTCACATTCCATGGCTTCAGATATGCCCAAATCGACAATTGGCCCGGGTCCCAAGACGATATTCTGGAGAAAGTGGAAGCCGTTGTTTGCCATACTGATATGGAAGAAACAGGCTATTTCTCTTGCTCAGACGACATGCTCAATAAACTATGGAGCAATGTCCGATGGTCAACCAAAGGGAACTTCCTCTCCATCCCTACAGATTGCCCTCAGAGGGACGAACGTCTCGGTTGGACTGGCGACATCGCTTTATTTGCCCCTACAGCGACATTACTCTATGGGTGCCACGGTGTCTTGAACGATTGGCTCAAGGGCCTCTACTACGAACAAAAGAAGCGCAATGGTATCCCGCCGATGGTCTCCCCGAATACCATCGTGGACGGCCTCTTTGCGCAAGTCCATCCTTTTGCAATTTGGCACGATGTTACTGTGCTCGCGCCTTGGGCCTTATGGGAGGAACATGGAGACTATGAGATTCTGGCTCAGCAGTATGACTCAATGGTGGCGTGGCTGAATGCTGTGCCGATGGGCAAGGCGGCTGATAAGGACCACTTATGGGACTCGAGTGTGTTCCAGCTCGCGGTAAGCACCATACTCAATCACTCTCTTCGTCGATGACTCTATGCTGACATGATCACAGGATTGGCTTGACCCTAGTGCTCCTCCAGATGCTCCTCAGAAGTCAGCGACTGACATGATGCTCGTTGCCAACGCATTTCTGATACACTCATACGACATCATGGTTCGAATTGCAGAGATCCTCGCCAACGATGACTCCACTGTCTACAAAGTGAAAGCAGCTAAGGCCCGAGAACAATACACGAAACAATATATTTTAGAGACTGGTCGCATGACTTCAGATTCGCAGACAGCCTACGCTCTAGCCATTTGCTTCAACCTACTCGCTGATCCTTCTCAGTTGAAGTTGGCAGGCGATCGTCTTGCTGAGATTGTACAAGCCAATGAGTACCGCGTGGGTACCGGTTTCGCAGGAACCCCATTCATCTGTGAGGCTTTGGCAAAGACAAACCATATGGATGTCGCGTATGGCATGCTTCTTAATAAGAAGTGTCCTTCTTGGCTTTACCCAGTGGCCATGGGCGCGACAACGATTTGGGAGCGTTGGGACAGTATGCTACCTGATGGGTCGATCAATCCAGGAGACATGACCAGTTTCAACCACTATGCCTACGGCGCAGTTGCTAAGTTTATGGTGGAGCGCGTCGCAGGTCTGAAGCAATTGGAACCTGCGTGGACGAGATGTCGCGTAGATCCTTGTGTTGGCGGCGGTATCACATCTGCGAGGGCGTCGCATTTGACACCGCATGGAAACGTCTTAGTCTCTTGGAAAGTGATCGAGGGAGGAGAGGTACAAATTGACGTGGTAGTGCCGCCATTTACAGAAATGGAGGTCGTACTTGGGAATGGCGACTCTGACGTCCAAGTCGTAGGGCACGGAGAATGGTCTTTTAAGCGGCACGTGTAGTACGAGATTGATCCCAAATGAGACCGAAAAAGTCTCCCACTTCCTATTATTCTCCAAATCGCACTTCATGTGACTCAGTTCGCGTCAATTCATTGCCGACATCGCAGCGCCCTGATATGATCTATCGTGAGGGGTTTCTGAAGGATCATCTTGGCAACACGGGAACACAACTCCAAGCCAAATGATTCGATGAGCGACCGGTCAAATCTTCATTTACAACAAAGACAAATCCACTTTATGTCTCCTACAACCAATGTGACACTTGCTACTTCTCCGACTGCAACCCGTCTTATAGCAAAGAGCAGCCGCTTTCCATAAGATCAGCTTCTCTTCCAATCTTCATCTGTAACCTCGGGACCATTTTCATCATGACTTCACTGCCTCAAATAGACGCAATTGAGCCAGCACAAGCTCAAAATTATCCGCAAACTCCAGATGCTGAGAAAGCCACAACTGCTGAAGCTATTGCTGGCTCATTAAACCAACCAGGTGGCACTGACACCGAAAGCAACAGCGGAAATGTAGAGCTCCAAGATCAATCACAGCGTCTACCATTCTTCCGACTCATCCTTGCCTACCTCTGTCTATGCTTCTGCTATTTCATCTCCTATCTCGACATGAACTCTGTCGCGACATCTTTGCCCACCATATCTGAGGCTCTCGATGCTGGTCCAACTGTTACTTGGGTCGGAACGTCATACCTTCTCGGCCAACTCTCATTCCAGCCACTTTATGGCAGGATATCCGACATCACTGGACGGAAACCGGTCTTATTATTCTCAATGGGT
This sequence comes from Fusarium globosum, assembly GCA_013396165.1. Classification (NCBI taxonomy): domain Eukaryota; kingdom Fungi; phylum Ascomycota; class Sordariomycetes; order Hypocreales; family Nectriaceae; genus Fusarium; species Fusarium globosum. The sequence goes on from JAAQPF010000043.1 coordinate 60,814, forward strand.
TGTATCGTAATTGGCGGTCTCCTCTGTGGTTTCGCCCGCACGCCCGTCTGGTTGTACGTCTGTCGCACAATCAGCGGCATTGGCGGAGGCGGCATAAGCTCTTCAGTGGCTATCATCGTCAGCGATCTCGTTAGTTTAAGATCACGAGGGAAGTATCAAGGATTCATTAGCCTCGCCATTGGGATCGGAGCTGCTTCTGGTCCATTTGTCGCTGCTGGGTTAATACAATTGACCACTGACGGGTGGCGATGGGCCTTCTGGGTCCCGTCGATAATGGGAGCCGTATGTTTTGTGCTTCTTCTTCTACTGTTGCCTCTGAAGCCCGTTTCCGGGAGCTTCAGAGAGAAAGTTCGCAAGATTGATTGGATGGGGGTGATGGCTTCGATTGCTGGTATCGTGCTAACGGTTGTGAGTATCCCAAGCTTCCCAAGAGTCACAATCTGCTGACAATTGACACAGATGGCCATCAACTCTGGAGGCAGTATGTGGGCTTGGGAAAATGCCAAGACCATTTCCATCCTCACTATCGGCCTCATCATGCTGCTTGTCTTCATAATCATTGAAGCTTTCTTTGCCCGAATCCCCATCATTCCCTTGAGGCTGTTCAAGCAAAGATCACCAGCTGTTCTCATCCTTACCGGATTCCTACACGACTTCGCGTGGCAGTCTACGCAGTATTTTGTTCCTCTGTACTACCAAACTGTTCGGGGTTTCACGCCGTTGAAGAGCGCGACGCTCATTGTACCGTTTCTGCTTGCGCAAGGACTTGCTGGCGCTGCCTCAGGGCCTATCATGGCTCGGTATGCAAGGTGAGCAGGCCCGTGGTTGAAACCCCGACGGCATAACTCACTTGTCTACAGATACATGCCCATCTTACGGACCGGCTTCACGATTTGGACCATCGGTGCTGGTCTCAAGCTTCTATTCAACGAGCACACTCATGTCGCCGTCTACATAATAGTCCTAGCTATTGAAGGAGCAGGGATAGGATGGGTCCATCAGCCAGGTACGTTGGGCGATCTCTTTGGCCCTGAACAAGCAATGAGCTTAATGGACTGACTCCTGCTCAGGTCTTGTTGCGTTACAAGCCAACTCTGCAGATGAAGATCGTGCTGTAGCGACAGGAACCCGCAACGTCTTTCGCTCTCTCGGTGGCGTTGTTGGTATCGCTGTATCCACTGCAGCATACTATGCTACACTAAGCAAAGCCCTTTCACAATCTAGTTTGTTGCCAGAATGGCTTCGGAAGCGTGTCTTAGATGGCACATGGGCTGTTGGGGACTCCAACACTGCAGAGTTCGAAAGCGCTATCATCAATGCGCGCATGCAAGGCTTCCGAGTGATCTTCATCACCACGATACCTCTCATGGCTTTATGTCTGTTGGCCAGTTTCTTGGTAGATGATATTGTTCTAAAGGGTGACACGGGTCAGGGAGGAATGAGAGAAAGAGGTCAGACAACCAAGCCAGCATCTACTCCCATGGCGCCGTCAGATACCAAGAGGGATAGCTCGCAACAGCTAGAAGCTTCTAAGGGGTAACCTAGTTTTCAAACACGTCACAGTTCATATTGCCCGATAATATCAGAATGCGCCATTATCGACTTTGTGCAGAGCCTTTCTTATTTTATGGACCCGCCCCAGGATCAACATCAAACGTCAGCGCAGGTTGTCCCTTCTTTCTTCGCCAATAATTCGTCGACTCCATGATCTCGGGACAATCTTCAATCAAGCTCCCCCATTTTCTCACAAACGCCGCATTGACTTCCCAGCCTTTTGCATCCCAGGCGACAGTCCCTACCAGAAGCGACGGCTGCTCTCCCACACCCGCTCCTTCAACGCCTGATAGATCACCGCACAGCTCATCATCATCAAACAGTCCTTTTTGCATACCACAAAGAACATTGTCGCGGAAGTTTGGGAAAGGGAACAGGTCTATCCAGGGATGGTGTGCAGTCGACCGCTGCAGCGACGTTGGTTGAAGGCTCGTGGGACAGCTGGGGGAGGGTATTTGGATTGGGCCGATCTGGCAGAAGGGCGATATGAACTCGTCATGGCATAGACTTTCATTCGGAAACCCGATTGCAGTGGCGTTATCGGCTATGGAGTTCAGAACATTTAGGCGGATGATTATGTGTAAGTTCGATGGGCGCAGGGTTTGTAGTGAATAGTCCTCGATGAGACTGCTGTATCAAGTTTCGAAGTCTCTCCGCCTCGCATTTATCGGGTATTAGTAAGATACCGTCGCCAATTGTCAGTACTCCGGAAAAGATTGAAGAGCAAGTGTCTCTCAACACCACCGAATCATCGTGAGAAGTGCGAGTAGATGCTGCTGTAGCAGTCTGTTCATCCGATGGATGTGTCCTGAGTAGCCTTTCTCCGACCTACCGTTGGTCTTGTTATCAGTAAAGCCATACCGTCATGTCATGGATCCTACGCACGCCATGCTCTTTGATTGAGCCTATTCTGTCTCCGCTTTCTCTCGTGCCTCGAAGTTACACCAGTCCAGTCGTCTGCGTGGGTGCGGAGGTCGGGAAGAGGCTTGAAACGATCAAGCCCTGCGAGCATATCTTGGCGCTTGACCGCTGAGCTCGAGTCCATTTTGATCAAGGGCAGAAGTCCAGTATAATCCCCGTAGTGACGAATTATAATTGATTACAGGCAGCAGTGATATTTACTGTCTCGGACGAATGCTGAAAAGGCAGGGTTGATCAGGGAAAGGCGCTGCGATAACTACAGTGGGAGAAACGCAAATTCTAGCGCATGTTGCAGTGGAGCTAGTGGTGATGACGTTGCTGTCCACAGAGAATCAGGTTGCGCAAAGCCACTAAAAACGAAGGCCGTTATCAGATAACAGTGACTCTGGAGGCTATATTTTGTACAAGAAGCCGTCTAGTGCTGGATTATCTGAGAAACCTCCAAGTAACAAGTTAAAATTGCTATTTTGACCCTGCTGGTGAACCAATCTAGTGACCAACCATAGCCTGATGAGTAGCACTATATCTATTTCCCTGGGGCTTCGCCGAGTTAACAATCCTCCTCATCTCAGCCTTTTCTTCCTCGGTCAAGTCAACATTCCGAGATGCCCAGTTCTCCTCTAAACGGTGTGCCTTGGTCGTACCGGGAATAGCAATCATTCCCTGGGACGCCACCCAAGCAAGCGCGATTTGCGTCAAAGTGCATCCCTTGCGCACAGCGAGTTTCTTTATTTCTTCTACTATAGCCTTGTTCTTGTAGAAGTTTTCGCCTTGAAACTTGGGGACTGCATGAAATGTCAGGAAACGGGATTTACAAGAAACTGCAATAGGATGCAGCGGTGAGGAGAACGTACCTGTTCGTCGAAAGTCGTCGAGTGCGAAATCATCTGGGCTCTTGTAGGGAAAGTCATCGACAAGCCAGCCGTGTCCAAGTGGGCTGTAGGCGACATAGGCGATGCCAAGCTCTTTCGCTGTATCAATAAGACCATCGGTCTCGTGCAGTGTCTCGAAGGCTGAGTATTCAGCTTGGACAGCATCGATCTTTGCAACTATTACTCGTAAGCCAAATTCACTGGTTGTAGCGATATACTTACTGGAATTGGCCTTGCGCAAGGTGTTGGCAGAGCATTCAGATAGGCCAATGTACTTTGTCTTTCCTTGCTTCCTGATCTCATCCAGAGCAGGAATGGACTCTTCAAGCGGCGTGTCTAGAATTCAGAGGTCAGAATAATTTTCGTTGTAGTTTCTTGAATCGAGGAGCACATACTAGGATCAATTCGATGCAGGTAGTACAGGTCAGGGGCAAAGCCAAGTCTTTCAATGGTCCCTTCAATATACTCCTTGATGTGGGAGGCTGAATTGGTTACTCCGCCCTTACCAAACACATCAAAACCACACTTTGAAGCGACTATGATTTTGTTCCAAGTCAGCCAAAGATTCGAGTCTTTGACAAGGTCTTATCGACTTACTAAAAACCTTGTCCCGGACGTTGTGTTTCCTGATGAAGTCCCCAAGAAGCTTTTCATTGACGCCAGCTTGATACACTACCTGTCATCAGAAGTTAGCATGCCCATGACATGTCGTGGGTTTCATTTCATTGGACGTACAGCTGTATCCCAGAAGGTGCAGCCTAACTCAATGGCTTTGAGCAGGACGGGTTCAGCTTCTTCTAGAGACAGATTGGATCCCAGACCAAAGCTCATTCCCATGGCTCCGAAGCCTGGCGATGGGACGGTGATGTCGCCAAACTGAATCTCTTTGACCATTGTGAATGAAATACTTGTAGTCTGAAAAGTTGGAAGATCGATATTTTGTTAAGAGGATACTGTTGAGTTCTTATTGGATTGTTGATTCAATGCAAAATTCTTCGAGAGCGTTTCCTCTCTATTAATACTCATCGAATGATGGTAAAATATCCCATCTTCAATGAGGCTGCGGACTTAACAGTAAACTCCATCAGGAGATAAACGAAGCAATCCACAATGACGCCGTACAACCATCGAGAATCCATGGTGGGGCCATCGGTCCTCGGAGTAAGCCAGTGGCATAAGGTTTCAAGATCTGATTCTGCATATGAGTGGGGGATAAGCCAGTTGCATTAGCACCATACAGATCGGATCAGCTCTCACTAGTCTAGTCTTTCTGCGTCTATACGCGGATTGAGATATGAGAGTTGAAACAGTGGCAATATATGCACTTGGCTTATTGTGCTAATCCACGACCTGCAGCTAAAATCATTCTTTGAAAGACTTGTATCGTGAGATAGTAAAATGAATAAGCACATAAGTCGGTGGCATTTACTGCCATCTTGAATTTGACGCACATGGTAATCATTCAGGAGTAGTTCATTAAATTCATTTCTATCCCCATGACGTCCGAAATGAAACATGTCCGGTGAGCATCTCAAGAACCCTTCTCCTCTTGGATATGCCGACTAACCCAGCTTTCAGAGTTGGCGACTACGGTCTCAAAGTCTCCCAAATCATCCTAAGATGCATGAGTTTCGGCGACAAGAACTAGCAGCCCTGGCTTCTCGATAAGGACGAGGCTCTCCCGGTCCTCAAGTATGCCTTCGACAAGGGCATCAACACGTGGGATGTCGCCGATACATACTCGAATGGAGAGTCGGAGGGGATCCTCGGCGCGGCTATCAAGCACTATAACATTCCCCGCTCCAAGTTGGTCATTATGTCCAAGTGCTTCCAGTTTGTCGACGAGGAGAAAGGCCCTATAGATCCAGCAACTCTCACCAGTAACAATGGTCCTCGTGTCAACAGAGTTGGTCTCTCTCGGAAGCATATTCTTGACGCGGTGGACCAGAGCGTCGAACGACTGGGAACCTATATCGACGTTTTACAGATCCATAGGGTGGACATGATGTTCCTCCGAAGGAGATTATGAAAGCACTCAATGATGTGATCGAAAGCGGAAAGGTTCGCTATACTGGTGCCAGCTCGGTATGTTGACCTCGGCCATGTTAAGCTAACGGCAGAGAAGATGGCAGCTTGGGAGTTTCAAATGCTCCAGAATGTTGCCGAGAAGAACGGATCGCATAAAATCATCTCCGTGCAAGGTCTATCTACCGCGAGGAAGAAAGAGAAATGAATCCTGACTGCAACTACACTGGCGTCGGTCTGTTCCCCTGGTCTTCCCTTGCCGCAGGAGTTCTTGCACATTCCTGGACAGACAGAACAGATGCTCGAGAACAGAAAGACCCCTTCCTCAAGCTTCTATTCCGCGGTGAAGACCAAAATACCAATCGAGCCGTCGTTGACCGTGTTGAGGAGTTGGCTCAGAAGCAGGGTGTCGCCATGGCCAATATCGCGCAGTCTTGGTTGATTGCAAAGGGATGCATGCCTATCTGCGGGTTAGAAAGGGAAGAAAGAATTGATCAGGCAGTGGAAGCACTTCAGGGGACACTAAGCGATGAGGAGATCAAGTATCTCGAAGAGCTCTATGTTCCCAAGATGTCGTTCCCTTTCTGAGTAGGCATATCAAGGCTTTCGAAGGGATATGGAAGTCGGAAATCTGAATTCATCTGTTAAAACAACATGTGAAAATTCCATCATGGTCCCCATGAATTCTATGACGTTCATTATTCGTGTACTATAGGATGCCTAGAGGGTGCCTAGATCTAGTTCTCAAGAGGAAAAGGACTCGGGGCAAAGACCTGCCGAATTAAACCAATTTTAAGCATTTTCTAGCCAATTGTATAAATGATGAGAATATTGAACAACTTAATCGAATGATTAACGCTGCAAATCGATCAGATCAAGTTTAGCTTCCGAGCTGCCAATCAAGACTTTGCGCCTCATCTTCTTTCAAAATCCAGCAAAAAGCAGCAAAATATGGAATCGCAACCTTGAACTGCTTCGTCAAAAAAATTCAAAGTCTTTGCACACATTCGGGATATCCTAAAATTAATTATCGTAGGTTCATAGTCGCAGATAGTCAAGTTCTAGACGCGCTGATACGCCATGTACAGCTGACAGCTGAGGGTCGCAGGCTGTCATGTAAGCGTAAGCACCTAATTATCTCAACCATGACCATATCAGAAACTTCTCGATGTTCACATATCATCAACTACAATAGTTCGAAATAATTCCGATTCAAACAATGAGCGGATCAATTAACTCGCCAAAGGAAATGGAATCGGAGCAAAGACTCGCCGAGTCTACTGGAGGTATTTCTCCTTTGGGCAATAGTCCACTCTGTCCGCGAACACGGGCCTCGGCTCGACGACTAATACAACATGGCGAGATTTTCATATTTAACAACTTAAGATCAGCCATTGTCACCTTGCAAACCATAGACACAAATCGAAATCATGACAGACCTACTCGTTTCAAAACCTCTTGAGCTACCATGCGGCCTCACGCTGCCTAACCGCCTCGTCAAAGCAGCCCTCGCCGAGGAAATGGCTGATCGCCAAAATCTCCCGACAACAGAGCAGATGGAACGTACATACGGTGCATGGGCTGATGGAGGCTGGGGCATGATCTTGACTGGAAATGTCCAAATTGACGAACGCTACCTCGGTGGATTCGCTGATTGCTCTATCAATGGGAGTTTGCCAGAAGAAAAAGTTCTCGAGGCATATAAGAGATTTGTTGGTATCTGTCGAAGAAAGGGAACGCCGACGATCATGCAAATCAACCATCCAGGTCGACAATCACCCATTGGAGCTGGCAGCAAGTCATTCTTGGCTAAGAATATCGCCCCGAGTGCTGTTTCGCTAGATATGGGAAACGACATTATTTCAAAGATTGTGACGACCTTTGTCTTCGGATGTCCAAAGGAGATGACTCTCGAAGACATTGATGATGTCGTGAAGCGATTCGCTAATACAGCCCGAATCGCAGCGGCCGCCGGCTTCGACGGAGTTGAGATTCATGCCGCACACGGATATCTCTTGTCTCAATTCCTGTCTGCCAAGTCCAACAAGCGAACCGATGCATATGGAGGATCAGCAGCAGCCAGGGCAAAGATCATCGTCGATGTCGTCAAGGCAATCCGAGCAGCAACACCCGCGAACTTTTGCGTCGGCCTGAAGATGAACTCTGCAGACCACCAGTCTCCCACTGAGCTCCAGGAATGTCTAGAGCAGATTTCTCTGATTACAGAGGTCGGCTTGGACTTTTTGGAAGTCAGCGGCGGAAGTTATGAGAACCCAACCGTAAGTCGGATTCCACATATTACTGTGGCCTTTTCTGACATTCGCAGATGTTCACTGGAACTGGGGAAAAGAAGGCTGCAAGCACAGCTGTGCGAGAGTCGTTCTTCCTTGAGTTCGCCCACGAGGTGCGCGCCAAGTTTCCAAAGGTGCTTCTGATGGTCACTGGCGGATTCCGCACGCGGGCGGGTATAGAAGATGCCTTGAGTCAAGGCGCTTGCGATCTGATTGGAATTGGCAGGCCATCTATTATCAACCCCTCTTTGCCTGCGAGTATCATCTTGAACAAGGAGGTCAAGACTGAGGATGCCAAGCTCTATGCGAAGAGGATCCATACGCCTTGGATTCTGAAGCAGATTGGACCCAAGAGTGTTGGATCCGGTGTTGAAATTGTGAGTCGTTCTCGGCATAAACTGATGGCAAAGCTAATCCCTCCCAGACCTGGTACAGAAACCAACTGCAGGCCATCGGAAAGTGAGGCCAACAATGGCGCTTCTCTGTTCTTATCCTCTGTCGCTTTTTTCTATAGGATATCCCCATGCCGTGGTAGACTTTTTGGGTGGAGACTCAGATTTAAAAATCATTCCCGGAGCTTAAGCTCAATTAGAACAATAGACTTGTATTCCCCATAATCTCGTTAATCGGCGGTTCATGCAAAAGGCAGTTCATAAAGAAACGGAAAGACACAGACAAGGCTGCGATTGGGCCGATGCGTCACGTGGGGATCGCGGTCAAGCTTTTCTGCGCCCAATGAAATCGCAAGGCTGAGAATTAGGGATGTGGGTCTCCCGCCCTCCCTACGATTTGTGCCGCGTGCGCCCCCAGCCAAAATTGAGAACGACACGAAATCATCACCAGAACAACAAAACAACAATTATTTAATATCAAAATAAGAAAACAAGTTAAAAAATTAAATAAGAGCCCACGGCAAGGATCGAACTTGCAATCTTCTGATACACTTCCGAGATTCTCGAGGAATCTACTTAGACTATTGCTGTTGTTAGTTTCCAAAGCCAGACTTCGAATGTGGGGAAATCTTACAGTCAGACGCCTTAGCCATTAGGCCACGCGGGCCTTAGCCTGTATGGTTGGAACCATGGGCTTTGTTTTAGGTATACACCCTTTCTCATTTCTCACTGATTCTCAGCAAGCTTTTCCGCCGCTCTACGTCTGTTTGCCATCTCACATATTACTTTATGACACAGTAGCAGAAATTCAAGGCAGAACATAGCTCAATTCACATCTGTTTATCTCCAAAGCAATATCCAACCTCTGTGGCTTTCTCAATAACCACTCACGCGACTACCTTCACTGCTGCTTCGCTCTAGTCAGCGGTCATCAGTCAACGCTGGCTTTTTTACTCGGTTATGTCATTACCAAGAAGGTTTTCCTAATCTTGAATCATAAATTGAGATATTAACATGTAAATACAGCTCAATTTAGCAAATGACTGTATCAATTGCGCATCTGTGATCTCGTCGGTGGTCCAGACAACGCCACTGTAGAACTTCCACACAACTCATGTTCATCAACTTCCAAGCTTGGATTTTTTTTTAAATCAAGTCGACGATTTATCGGGATTACTATAAGTAAAGGTTATATTAAAGGTTGAGGAAAAAATTGGGGGTATCCTCTTCCAAAAGTGTCACCAAAGAAGGGTCAAGGGCAACGAGCACAACATGAACTGCAAGAAAGCAATCCACGAAGCAACATCACAGTCCAACCTCTGGGCTTCAGTACATTGTACTGCCACCAACCAAAGTGGATCGACCAAAATCGAATTAAAACAGTTCAGCCGCCAAGAATGTCGCCATGGGGACTGTTGACAATCGCTTCGGCCATTGTCGGGAACCTGGCTTGCTCCTTGCTTCGATATTGGCGGGACACACTGGCACAGGTACCATTTCTAGCACTGAAATGACAATCAAGATGGTGATATTTCTTGCGCTGACGGGTAATTATTGTATGCATGATGTAGTTATCTCCCATACAATCATCACTGGCATAAACAACATCTGTCCATATTCTCAGTCCAGTTCGTCCAGCCCCATCCCTGAACCGTCAATATCCATCCGGCTCAACTCACAGGCGACCCCAATCTCACTGAGAGCAATCACTCGCCGTGGTTCGGTTCCGCTTCTCAGCTCTAGTGGCCATGATGGTGGTGGTTCTCGAGCCTATCGCTGGTCTTCTCGTGGCTAAATGGCCGTATGGTGTGAATGGATGATTGAGGTTTGATGTGAATGCAAGGACGAGACATCAACTCCTCATCGTCAAAGTAACAGCGACGCCTTCGCCAGGCGATCGTGGGGTAGTGAGGAACTGGCATGTCTCTGTAGCTCTGTTACAGTACAGATGGCTCCGAACTCAAGAGGAAGCAAGGCCAGAAAAGGTCAGAAAAGGTCAGAAAAGGAGAGGTGAAACCCGCGACTGTAGTCGGGGAGAAGAAAGAAAATCTTGGCCCAAACTGGGGGTTCTGGTAGCCGGCAGCTGTTGATGTTGCGAATTCTCCGTCACGCTTGGGGTCCTGGGCTTCGATTGATCAGTCACGTACTCCTGTGTGGAAAATATTTGAATGGCTGACCCATCTTTAAGAATCTCTACCACTTTTGCTATGTAAAAGGTGATAGCTCGAGTATCGGGAGGTTCTGAGAGTGGCTAGCGGAATTATGAGTGTTACAGAAGAGCTCGCAAGTCATGGCCTGAGGTGGAGGTTATCGGTTGGCATATACCGTACGAACTGCGCGTGGTCTGCCAATACTTAGCAACCTACGTGTCATCAATGCTTGCAGGTAAATGAAAGAGCGTACCTGGGGCCTTTACAAAACAGCCCTTGTTTCTCGAGCAAGGTCAGGGCGGCCGCAGCTCCGGGGAGAGCTATCAAAGGCGACGCGAAGCCCAGGGACCGATTCGCTGTGCAAAAAAAAAAGGATGAAAAGAGAAACTGAAAGCCCGCTGGAGCGCCAAAAAAAAAAAAAAAAAAGAAGGCCATCGTTGTTTAGCCCTTGGGGGCGGTTGAGGAGGAGGAGGAAGTCTTCTGGGAGGTCGGCCAAGGCCCAGGCTTAACCGGTTCCCCTTTGTCAGGGGAGTCCTTCTGCGCTGCGTCTATTTCGCTTTGGGTCGCTGTTCCTCCCGGAAGGCCTGCATCATTAGAGGCCATGAACCGTTCCACGATGACAAGAAGATCATCGATGTTGGGAGGTGGGGGGATGTTGGGATCCATGATGGTGTTGATGGTGTTTGGTGATGATGTTGGTGATGGTTGCATTTTGAGCATCACAGAATTCGAATTGGAGTTATGAGGCAACCCAAAGCGTTCCCCACTTTTCACAAATGAGCCTAGTGATTCATGAAGGTGCAATTGGGAGCCCAAAGCACCACGGCCATGATGTACGCAAATGGGCGAAAATACGATTGGCATTGATTCAATATCATTACAAGTGTCCAGTCTCCACAGCGAGCAACAGCCAATCTACCTCATCTTCAAAGCAATATCCAACCCCAACGGCTTCCTCAGGAACCCTTCACGTGTTTCCATAACATCCTGCTTCAATTCCGGAGTGTATCTCCTCGCCCATGTCGCCGCGATCAACTTCATCTCCATCTCCGCCACATTCCTACCCACGCACGCTCTCGGCCCATGACTAAACGGATTAAACGCCGTCTTTTGCAGGTCATTCAGACTATCCCAACGGTCCGGCTTAAAGTCATCCGCGTCAGGGCCCCAAATCTCCTTCGAGTGATGCAGCGTGTACGTCGGCACGCTGAGCACGCTGCCGGGCGGGAAATAATGGCCCTTGATCGTGACGCCGGGCGAGTTGTCGGGGATTTGGCGCGGGAGGCCGATTCCGGATGTTGAATGGTATCTGAGGGTTTCACTGATGACGTTGTTGAGATAGTTTAGGTCGCGCACCATATCGTACGTAGGGACCGAGACGTCAGCGGGGATCGCGTTATCGAGCTCGGCCTGTAGTTTCTCGAGGACGCCGGCAGTTCGTGTGACATGATATAGTAAAGCGCATGATGAATTAGACGTGGTGTCACTGCCAGCGATGAGCTGCGTCAAAGCTTCGGCCGTCAATTCCTCGCGACCCAATGGCTCACCCTTCTCATCCCTGCCTTCCATGAGTCGGGCAAGAAGATCCTTTCGCTCAACGGATGGCGGGTTATCCAATCTAGCCTTGACGCGCGCGATCGCAATTCCGGCGAGGTTCTTGACTGCGTTGAGGCCGTTGCTGAAAAAAGGGTCGGGCAACCATTGCGCATACGGCTTCAATTGTGGCCAGCAACCCAACGTCGCGCTGACTTCACCTCTCCTGTTCAGAATCTCAATCGCGGAAGCATAAATAGGCGCGCTGTCAGGCGTTGCTCGAACTTCGGCTACGTCGGCGCCATTTGCGAGCATGCCAAAGGGTACACCGAACGCGAGATCGCCAATGACATCGAATGCGAGGTAGTTGAACCATGGGAGACAATCCATAAGCGCTTTTCGCTTTCCGTTCTTATCGGTAGTCTGGCCTGATGCGACAAGTTTGTCGAGCTGTTTGACAAAGAGCTCGAGGTTGGCGTGGATGTACGGCTCAAATTGGCTAATTGACTTGGCGGAGAAGACATGAGAGATGAGCTTGCGCTTTCGTGTGTGCTCAGCGCGATCGCGCGTGTTGAAGAGACCTCGTCGGATTGAGACAAATGCATCGTAGAAATCACTACCGCTCATTAGTTCTGAGAAGAGGTGAAGCCGTGGGGTGCTCACGACTTCAAGAAGCCATTTCCGTGGCCGTATACGGTGGCGATTGCATCGGGATCCGCGATGGAGGTGTGGTTAGGCTGGATTCGTACGACAGGACCTAATCTCTTGTGAATCTCATCCACGACGCGATACCGTTCACCACGCCTGCAGATGTAGAGAAGCCACAGATTCGTGAACTGCGCCGGGAAAGGCGCCGGGATGTCTCTCAGATGGCCGTAAGTCACAAAGTATGAGTAGAGATACGTCGCGATGAAGACACCTGCGGCGATGGGGATTGACCACCAGGTGAAGAGAATGTCGACAACAGCCATGACGACGATTGCGATGCTGCAGATGGTTAGCCGTGTTCATTCTCTAGTGTCGCGCAAGCTCACCTTTGATAGCTCAAGAAGCGCAAGTGTTTAGAGACAGCGCGACACTCATCCAGTCAATTCGAGCCGCAGAGCAGTATTTAAGCAATTGAATCACCACGAGGACGGAAGAATGAAGTCGGCCATCTCCAAACTTCCGCATTTTGGGCTAGCTAAACCTCCGCTCGCCCCCGCATCTCTTGCGGCTTTCCCGGATCGGTAGTTGATTGAAGATGGGGATATTCTCGACAGCTTACCCGGGATCCAATGGCATCTCTTTAGTTTGAACTTACGACGTAGTAGTCAAGATAATGACATTCGGCCTCGGCCCTCCGGAAGTGCCGATATCTTTCTATACCATGTTCCTGTCTTTGGAGCTAGAGTGCAAAGAGCGTTTGGTGGTCAATGTGGAGTGCGTCATGAATGAATATCTACCCTATGGCGGCAACCAGATTAATAAAAGACGATCAATTAAACGCGTTCTGGAGCGTAACTCAAGATCTGTTAGGATCTGTATATAAAAATAATACTTCAGTATCATTTATCACGTTTTTGTTATTAAAGTCAGCAGAATTCCAGTAAAACAAATCCCTACAGAAACCCATCACATTCGTGAGCACAGCCTGATGCGAAATCTCCCAAATTTCCACGTGCCAGTTGCCGCAAAACTACCAGTGTTGAGAACTTTTTAAGGTTCAACCAGATAGGTATACAATCATCAAAGGATGCTTACCACTCGGCTCCATGCTACAACGACGGCTCCGATATTATCATCCGAAGCCCATCCGAGGCCTACAGGGCTGGATCTCTGCCAAGTTGATGCCCCGCCTCAAGCAGAAACACGACCGTCTTGGCTCTGTTTACAGTCCCTCGCACAACAGTCGCGTGCTACTCTACCCGATCTGAGCATCCAAATCTCTTCCAATAGCGACAAAAAAATAAAGATGGAAATGAAACAGCTGACGCGGTTGACACCTGCACCGCCCATCAATTGACCATGGAAACAGTGCGTTCCGAGGAACCGATAACCGCTGTCAAGCACAAGCCATGGCGGGGTTTCAATCGACACCTCAGATCTCAGCACCATTCATATGCGGTGAAGAATAAGGGACTTTCATGTTTTGGCGCTCGTAAAAAGCAGTCCAGCCAAGCTGACATTTCTGAAACCAGGGCGTCCGCTGTACAGAGGCAGCCGCCGGAAGAGAGGACAGCCGGCTTGGTGCTCTACCAAAATCCCACTGAAACCGCCTGTGACCAGGGGTTGGGCGTGTTTGATCTCCCGTCTCACAATGCCACCTCAGGCACCACCCGGTTTCGCCTCAACCTGCTATTATGGCTGTGTTTATTAACAGAAACTATACGAGGAGAATATAACTCCATATCTGCGAGACCCTCGCTCTTTGTGGTTCTTTTCCTTTCCCGCGCACGTTGATCTGGTATCACGAAGCGACACGACTTTCATTTCGAATAATTCCATTCTTACGGTCTTTTTTATTAATTCTTTAATTTTAATTCGGACAGTTCAGCTCTGGTAGCATTCCCTTCGATAAAAAAAGTCTCGCAAAAAATCTCTCAGTTTCCCGTCTTATCCGATATATCGAATGGCTTCAATGAATATGGAAGATGCGGCCTTGGATCTACAGCTCTCGCGAATCATTTCCGCCGTCGAACAGACCACGATATTCACAACCATTGTACCCAAGCCAACTGCCCAATCAGAGAGTACGGCAACTGCAGACTCACCTGTTGTTACAGTTACACAGGAAAGCAACTCAGATAATGGCTCGCCTGGTCAGCCTGGAACCAAGATCTTTGGAGCACTTGAGATTATCATTGCTCTTGGTGTGCTAGGTATGAGTCCCCGATCTCATTTAAAAGTACACATCTAACTGTTCCAGCTGGCGTATTGCTTCTCATCATGAGCATCATTCTATGTGACCGACGACGAAAATCTAAGCGAAAGCGAGCTGCCGAGAGATCTCAGAACAGAATGACAGACAAGAGTGCACCACTAGAAGGACACCAACCACCATCAGGAGCAGTGTTACCAGAGTCAATATGGCCTAGGATGGGGGATAAGAATCAAGCTGTTCATGATTACTGGCACAGTGAGACGTTACGGCAGAAACAAGGCTGGAATCAAGGACAACAAGCTGGCGTGCAACAGGGTCTACCTAGATATGGATAGCCTCGATAGCCAATATGATAAGTGCACGCAGAAATCAGTATCAAAAAATAATTTGGTGCTCTCGAGATTTGCGAGGGTAAAATGAATGAGGTTTGCCTGTTTTCTGCTCTGTGTCATACAGATCACTTGCTGGCGACTGGAAGGCACAATTAAGTCTCTCTATGTTACAATACTGTAGTTGACGTATAAGTTAAGCCTTTTGTAGGCCTTCAACACGTAGTGTAATTTCAGGATTCGTTGATGGACGCATTACTGCGATATGTTGGTCAGCCGGCTTTTGCTTTCACCCTCGTCGGTCAACTTGTAGGCGACCATTCGATCACTGTCCCTTGAAAGTGTAATATAAGTGTTATTCATTTGTGGGAGAGAATCGGCCTTGTAAGCCCAACGCCCGTTTCTGTGGCCGAGTTATGGCCAGACACAGTACGTAGGAGCAGTGTTGGCCCATAGAAAGGCCCGCCACCGCTATGTAGCCCAAAACCAACAAATTAAAAGCATAAGAAAGTATTCTTTCAGCTAGGCATCTCAAGAATGATAAAAAGACGTTGGGAGGGTTGCGGCCTGGAGGACATCTTGTGCCAGGCGGGCGCTTACAGTCCCTTTCGCAAGGTTCTCTGGGTGCTATCAGAAAAGGAGGCAGTCGACAAGGCATTTTTTCGAATGACGTATATTTAATCTTTGAGCCTGAAGGGTGAATCAAGCTCATCAAAGATAAAGCAAGTTACCCGGCGACACTTGAGGACCTCGATGTTATAACGCAATAGCGGACCCCCTCCCAACCATACAATCAAGATGAGCGGCACTGCAGCAATTCAAATCGCGAAATCACTCAGTAAAAAATCCGTCATTCAACTAGCTTTATCATGGGGCCCGACAGCTATAATGGGCCTACAAGCAATGTTTACTCAACACAAGGAAGGAAAGGCTGCGGTGCAAAAGGAGATGACATACAAGGAGATACAGGAGGCTATACCCAAGCTTCTTGAAATTATCGAGCAGAAAGAGATTCGGCTTGTCACCAACGCATTCAACTCTCACCCGGAATTCATTGCATTCTTCCAAGCCTCCGCCGTTGCTGCTGTGCCTTTGATTCTTCTGGACCTTACACAGTCTATCAGAAGGATCGGCGCAAGTCTCGATGAGATCAAATCCGAGCTCGCGATTTCAAACATAGCCAGGGTTCAAGGCTGGGCTGACGATGGCTTCGGGACATATGTCCACCGCTTTGTCCAAAACCAAATGGCACCGTTGGAGGGGCATACAAGGGGCGCTAATCATTTCTTCTATGTGTGGAATCCTGATAGTGATTGGTATCCGGATTTCGAAGGAAGACAGAGGGAGAATCCGCTCGGTCCCAACTTTGGTGGCTATCATCACGACCTAGCCACGATTTGTCTCAGAATGAGAGCTGACAGACGAGCGCTAACTGCAGCCACTGAGTACGGAACAAATGCCGTGTTCCATCTTATCATCCCGAGTTATTACCCAATTGTGATAGAAACGCCTATCATCTTCGCTGAGGATCTGTTTCCGCTCATCATTACCGGAGGCCGACATCGAGGCACGGATCTCGTGTGGTTCAACTTCGATGAGCGCTCAAGGTTTCCGAGTCCACAACTCGAATTCATCAGCTTGTTACCTCCGGTTAAGAATAACTTGAGTACACGCGCTGGTGTAGCTTCTATTGGCTGCTGTTTTGGCTGTGCAGCTTCCGGGGTCGCAGCAGTCGCATTCCCGCCTTGCGCCCCTGTTGCAGAAGTCCTTTTCGCCTCATGCTGGACCACTGGGTTCGCGTCGGGTTTGGTGGGCAATGCAGCGCAAGTATACGAAAGCAGAGCGAGAAATGAGGTACATGTTTTGGGAAATGCGCTATTCCTGAGTTAGATGGATTTTCAGTTGTCCCATCGTTTTGGAGTTTTTCTACACCTTGCACTTCGACTCGCGTTACATATAAATAAGGCATTTGTCACCCTATTTCATTGGCCCAAACTACTAACGCTCCCTATTCTGAGCCTGAAGCTACAATTAATCACTGTAAGCTCAAGGTAGGATGTTGTAGTTAGTTGTTCAACTATCATATTTAATGGATTAGTTCGAGAATATATCTTCTCAAGAAATTGAACTTTGTGTATAGTTATTACATGTAAGGCCCGCAATTGACTCTCTCCCTTAGTCATTATTACTCACAAAAACTATCATAACAGTCGTGTAACTGCCTCTGAAGTTAGTACTTCCTCAGGCGATGGGAAAGGAGACTCACGTTGCTCCAGCTACAGCCAACTCAACCGTTTTGGCATTCGTCAACAAAGACATGCAACAGACAAATGCAGCAGTCGATATTATCATGATGGCCAATCTAGCTGATTGGCTATCAATCATATTGCAAATCACAACGGGCGCCAGTAGTAAAAACACAATAAGTGGGCTCAAGATCGCTCGAGCGACTCTCGTCGTCGAGGAACGAGAGAATATTTGAACGTGAGGATCTCTGGAAACGCTCTCAGACTTCTAAGTCTTATTAGCTTGGGGAGTTCAGCGTAGGAATCTATATTCTGCTTACATTGCTAAAACGCAGGACAACCTTATCGCAGATATTCCTTTCTAGCCATGCTACGATCCCGTCTTCTCTGGGGCATAAAGATAGTAAATCATCACTGTTCTTGAGGAAACCTGTTTCAACTCTGGCGATGCAGCTATTCCCGGATAGCCACCGTTGAAGACTGGAAACGTACTTGTCATGAGGTGACTCATATTTCAAGGACCGCTGAGTTCCATCCAGAAGCTCGTCTTCGGCAAAATTAGCTAGTTGAAATCTGCAACGATTAAGCGAAACTCGTACCGTAGGCTGAAAGAGCAGAGCGTAGTTTGGTAGTGACCACAGATCGGTCTGAGTTTCTGTCGTTACGGCGAGATGCCAAGAATAGAGGGCTCTTTTCTGTCTTGTCTATGTGATTTAGCTGTTCTTCAAGCTCAACTATCTCATCTTGAGTGAGAAGTAAGAGACGTGTTCGAAGATCCGAGAAGCGTCTGTATATCTGGAAAGAACTATGTCCGGCCATCAAGGCGGAGAATCGCGGGTATCCTTTTCGACGGTCTTCGACTATGGTAATAGCAGTCAAACATCACTCCCCAATGAAGCAATATGTGTCAAGATCTAAAACCAACTTACTTGTATTTCTTTCAGTGTGGGAACCACCAACAGATGCTTGATGGTTCTGAGATTTCAGGCTGAAAGCTCCTGGAACCCGCCAAGACGAAGCCCATGTCAGAACCGACCTGACAAATGTCGGCTTGACTGTGTTCTCAGAGGTGCCTCGTTCGATATCATTGGCCATTTTATATCAGTATTTCAGAGACATGAATAATCGCGTAACGTGTTGATGTATCTTATCAATGTTCTACAAATGCATTTATAACTGCTGGTTGATGCCTGATCACACCCTCGGTTACCTAGCTGCATCATGCAGCACTTGGTGTCAGCCTGCATACGCAAGGTCTTCATAGCCTCACAAGACGTACCTACCTATCATTGGTATAAAGCTCCCGCCTGATCTGCAACCGTTTTACAATTTTCACCACTTTCACAAACTCAGCCGCACCACTGCAGTTGAAAATGAGCACCAAAGACGATCCGTATGTTTCTCCAAAATTGTCGCGGATAACAGCTAACACATAGAAAGCACAAATGACACCACTTTTGTTGTCTCTGACAATAAAAGACCAGGGATCAACGCATACGGCGTCAACTACAAGTATTCACCCGGAGACAAGGTCTATCTCGTTCAAGCTGGAGGGAAGACAGGCCCTTACAAGGTAGAATCTGCCGATGGCGGGAAGTACGTTTTGTGCGATGATTATGGCATCACTGCAAATGGTGGACAGTCGTATCTGGAAGATGAGCTTGAGCTATATGATCCTTTTGCGTAAACACGCGCAAAGCTCTACAGATATGTACGAATTAGATAGTTTCGCGTTGTCCATTCACACTTCTCATCGCCTCTGTCGCCCGGAAGATCGCCATTAAGTCCCTGCAACAAACAATCCCAGGGGTCCGTCACTTCCCGGTTTCTTCCGTGCTGAAGCTTTGGAAGAACCATGCCAGGAAACACGAATGGTCGGCTAGTGATAAACAATTTAACGATATCTTGAGTCTCTGATAATCCTTGGTCTGGTAATGTCATCGTGAAAGGGAGTTCCTGAGTTCCTGACTCTTTGTAACCTTTTGGCTTTATCGTGAGGTATGCATCCTCTCCACTCTCAGACATCAAGTTACGAATCTCCCAGAATTCAGTAAACAAGTATACACCCAAATATAAGGACCTGTTCGAGAGGTTCTCCATTGTTATGCTTAGAGTTTGCCCATGCTTGATGCGAAAATACCCATCAGGGCTTGGACGTTCGGAGCAATGTAAAGAGAATGACCGTTCCAAGGCAGAACTTGACAACCGATTCTCGATGCCCTCAAAGAACTTGTACCTAGATATGTGATCCAAAGCATCAAAAAGAGCGCTACTATTTCCTTTGGGACCGTATGGGACTTTGGCCACAACATAGGTGTGTTTGGCGGCAAGATCTCTGATCTCGTAATCTTTTGGTGTTTTCTTGACGATGTATGACAATGGTGTTCTTATCCTGTCTGTTGAGGATTTGTGGCATAATTCAAGGTAAGTAGTTGCTGATGCTGCTTGGATAAGAGCCGCACAGACACTCTTGTCTAGGTCAAGGCAAATTTGGATCTTTCGGCGTGAAAACGATGTTAAGAGAGTGGCCTCCCATGTTGAACCTCTTGCGATGCGATCTTTGTTTTTCGGGTCGAGAGTATCCATCTTGGATGACAAGCAGTCGACTTTGTAGACTCTACATCGGATCGAATCACTATGATTTATGTTTGTGCTTCGCTCAAAAGGCATCAAAGCATATTCGTCATTCTTGTGGACCCCATGGGCTTGTCCAGCGTGGAGAATAAGACAATCATCTTCCATGCTCCGATGCATAGACGCCGTGGAGACACTGGGATGTGCAGCATCGTCTGAGAAATCTCCAAAGAATGCAAATCCGCGATGACCATAGAGCATAGGAGTCTGGTCTGGAAGACGGGCGTGAAATTGTGCTCGAAGATGCTGATGAAGTATCTCGTTAGAGACTTTTGTGCCACGTCTTGACAAGAGAATGAGTGAGTTGATGAGAAAGTAGCTCAATGCTCCGCTCGTAGCTCCGCCTTCAAACTTCAGCTCTGAGGCAACTTCGTGAGGGCCGCAAGCGGTGATAATCGTATAACCTTGTGGATCTAACAGCCTTGAGAGAGTAACCACCCCATCTCTCAGCTCTTCTGGATCGGTGTCATCAAAAGGATTGTCGCATGAATTATCGTAGTCTGGATGGTGATCCGTATATCGGAGATCGCCAATATCTGGTCTATCATCACGAAGTACACTTCCTGAAAAACAACAATCAAGAACAAGAGTTACAGTGAGGCCCTTTTCTATCATCTTGTTGATCGCGCTTCGTAGGACGGTTCCGTACAAATACTCGGTTTCAAGCGTCATAGGATTGACTAGTTCAAGCGCAACTGCACCATCCATCGCCCGACAAGAGCCATGGCCAGAATAATGGATGTAAACGTGGTCACCTTCTTTGGAAGTCTTCAGAACTTTCTTAAAAGCTGAAACCACATTGTCGAGTGTTGGTAATTGATCAGCGCTTTCAGCCGACTTGAGAGGACTGTCTTTCGATTTCGTGGCCGTTAGACGTGTTGTATCTACTGCGAATGGTCTAGACTCAAGGTATTTTTCCATGGACCGAATATCGTTAACGGCTCCTTGTAGTGACCTGTCTGAAGCAAGAGCCTTAGAGTCTTTTGTCTTTCTGGATATTGTCACGCCAACTCCAATGAGGATGGCCCGTCGTGTAAGTTTTGAGCCTGGAGGACCCATTGGGACTGAATCCCCAAAAGCTTTGTGAGTTCTGGTTCAAATATCAAAGAATGCGTTGTCAGTTTGAAGATTGTGACAGAAAACATGGAAAGCCTCAGTATCACACTGTGATTTCAAGCTACATCTGCACCAACTATCAGTGCAGTTGGGTGTGCAATGCCCTGTTTGTAAATTCATCTCCTGCAAGTCGTTGGACATTTAGGCAGCAATCTGACCACTGAAATGAAAAACCTCTTGGCATCAATGACCTGGCTGAAGCAGGAATCTGTGATTGGCCTTCATGGTGGCACAGCATAAGCAGGCTGTCGTTTAAACAGGGAGATGATGCAACATTAGTGGAAAACGACACGCAACCCCGCAGGAAAGAAAATGACTCGAAAGCTGATGCAGTGAAGGTAAGCCCCGGGTTTTTCAGTTTATTTGATGCTGACTTGTAACGTTGAGGCTCAAGTAAAGGCGACTGTCATACTGGCGCAAGGGGTGACTGCAATGCCACTCCTACTGATTCTTTGAAGTTGACTTTCCTATCATATCAACCGAATTCTGAGTGTATACAAGATGGATAAAAGTTTGTCTGCCCTCAAACTTGGAAGCGACGACCCGGAGTCGATTCTAAACGTTGATTTTGGGGAGTTGAACCCATTGCTCCGTCGTATCAGAGAGCTCGATCAAGAATATCGGACATCCGGTGATTTGGGAAAGCTGGAAGCAGCAATTGCAAAATCATGGGAAGCCATCAACTTAGCTCGCGACGACACGCCTGGGATCCGCACAACCTGCTTACAATACCTCTCCTATCTGATCAAGGACAGGTATACAGCGACAAACAACACTGAGGATCTAGACAAGTCCATCGACCTAGCACAAGAGGCAAACAGAATCGCCAACGCGCTGGAAGAGGTTCATCATCAACATCCCCTCGTCCTCAAGACGCTTCGTGCCCGTCTCATAGACCGCTACGCTTTGACAGGCTCAGAGTCTGATCTTGATAGAGCCGTAGATACGGCTCGCCAGTCGATCAACATCACCAATGATAACGCATCGGATGTATCCCATCAATATGGCGATCTATCAGCTCTGCTTGGTAGAAGATATCTCGCCACTGGTACCGTGGACAATGTTGATGAAGCTATTTCCATGGGCTGGAAAGCTATAGAGGAGGAGGTAACCGACGACAAATCCATGCGACTGCATCTGCTAGCGCACATTGGAAGCTTGTTAGGTCATAAATCATTAAGAACAGGCTCGCTGGCTGACATGGATGAAGGCGTTCGACTAGCCCGGCAAGCAGTTGAGGAGGCTTCGGAAGAGGAACCAGCATTGCCCGATTCACTAAACTCACTAGCGACACTCTTGGGTCAGAGGTACTCTTTAACGGGTGCCTTGATAGACATTGACGAAGCCATCGCTCTACAAAGAAGAAGTCTAAAGATACCAAGTTATAACTCGACGATGCTAGCTACGAGTTTAGGCAACCTCGCTGTTCTCCTACAATTGAGATATCAGAGATCCCGTGAGCTATCCGATCTCGAAGAATCGACCCAGCTATCGCAACAAGCTTTGGACACCATGCCCGATAACCATCCCGACAGATCAAGACACCAGCATGATATTGGGATTAAGCTTGCTCGCAAGTTTACCATCACCAAGGATATGAAGGATCTTGATGCCGGAATTCAGTCACTGAGAGAAGCAGTTAAGAGCACACCAAAATCTCATCCTTATAGAGCTATCTTTCTCCATAGCCTTGCAAATGGACTGATACAAAAAGGCTCCGAGACATTCGATGGCGATGGTGTTGATGAGTGGATATCCGTTGCGAAGGAAGCACTGGAGGCTATACCGGAATCTCATCCAGATCGAGGAGAGTTACTCTACGGTCTAGGTCTTGGTCTTCTGGCAGCTCACGCAACGGGCAAGACTGCAACTGGCATCGACGAATCGATACCTTGTTTCGAAGAAGCTATCAAGAAGTCAAACGCCCCGCCACTTTGCCGTATCCAGGCCTGTATGTGCCTGTTACCAATATGCCACGATAGACAGCGAAGCCTAAACGCTGCGAAACTCGTCATGGGGCTCATTCCACGTATCATACCACGGCAGCAAGACAACTCCGATCGCCAGAGTTCTCTTGCTGAACTAGCTGGCTTTACATCTGATGCGGTTGCTGTTGCTATACAGGCTGGACAGGTGGTAGATGCCCTGGAGCTCCTTGAACAGGGTCAAGGTTTACTTGGAGCATCCGCAGAGCAAATGCAGACTGATATTGCGGATCTAGAAAAGTCGCATCCAGAATATGCAGCCAAATTCGAACGTCTACGCAAAGAGATCAATCGCCCAGTTGACCCTGATATCTCTGCCACACAAAGTAGTGGGTTGAGAGAAGGACTGGCGCTGCGCCTCTATGATGCAGGAAAGGAGTTTGACGAATTAGTTGAAAAGATTCGCAAATTACCGAACTTTGATACCTTTTTACAGGCACCGGGACTTGACGAAATGCAAGACATAACAGATCGAGGAGCGATTATTATCATCAACATCAGCATTATATGTTGCGATGCTATTGTCATTATGCCTGACTGTATTCAGACCGTACCAATAGACGGCTTGAGCCGAACCGATATCGAAGAGAAGGCCTTGAGCGGAGACAGAGGTAGTCCCGATGTCCTTGAATGGCTTTGGGACACTGTTGTCTGTCCTGTGTTAGATAGAATTGGCTTTTCAGAGATTCCGACAGGTGACAGCTGGCCGCATGTTTGGTGGATCCCTACTGGTCTTTTGAAACAGTTCCCGTTACATGCAGCTGGATATCATAGGAAAAGAACAAAGGAGACGACACTTGATAGGGTTGTTTCATCCTATGCTTCCTCGGTCAAGGCTATGATACAAGCTCGAAAGAGACGAAAACCAACACGAGAAACAAACAAAGCAGTAATTGTGGCTATGGAGACTACACCAACGCTATCACGTTTGGCGTTTGCCAACCAGGAATTGGAAGCCGTCAGAGACATTTGTTCGTCGATTGGACTAGAGGTTGTTGAGCCTGAGCGACGAAAAGCAGCACTTATCGACCAGCTCCGCGAGTGCAAGTTCTTCCATTTTGCAGGTCACGGATGCACCAACCCCCAAGACCCGCTAAGGAGCTATCTGTGCCTCGAAGATGTCGTGACAAACCCATTACGGGTCGGTGGCCTACTGGACTTGAATCTAAAGGATCAGCCACCTTTTCTAGCGTATCTGTCAGCTTGTGGAACGGGCCGTATTCAACAGGAGCAATTCATGGATGAGAGTGTTCACCTCATTAGTGCCTTTCAACTCGCCGGCTTCCAACATGTTATAGGTACTCTGTGGGAGGTCAATGACAAGGTTTGCGTCGATATAGCCAAGGTAGTGTATGAAGGAATCAAGGATGGCCGGATGTCAGATCATTCTGTAGCTTGGGGGCTTCATGAGGCGAGCCGTCGGCTGAGGGATAAGTGGCTGGAGAAGATGGATCAAGAAGGGCATAGTAGAGGTATGAGTGATGATGCTCTCAACAATTTTGTCATCAGAGAGCCTGCGGTCCATGGACTTAAATGGGAAAGAAGACGAGTTCGGAGTAGAGCAAACTCCAAAGGCATGTCGAGATCTTTGGGAACAAGGTGGAGGAGAGTTGTGACCAAAGCATCTAGAAGTGCGCGGGTAAGCAAGGGAATCATGTCCAGGGTCGAGACCAGGGGTCAGAGATGGTCCAGAGAGGCTTCCTTAGCTATCCTCCTGCGACACAAGATCGAGCCTTCACCAGCCTGGGTTCCGTTTATTCACTATGGTATCTAGTTGGCGAGTAGCTTGAAGATCAACAGACTTCAATCATTTCAGCGTTACGTACATGCAAACTTTTGGAAGAAGTGTGATACAACTTGACTACTTCATGGAACAACTCGAGTCTACCCCAACATCGAAAGCTTGTTTCGTGGAAAACAGGGGTGGTTCGATAAGCGGTATTTAACAACCCACATTATAGAGCTGTCATTCTCGAATCTTTGCTGACCTGCCTAAATTGAGGGGAATAAGATGGTCGATCGGGTGATCTGAGACGACCCTGGTAAAAGCCGGATGCTTAATCGACAGTCCGACACGTCGAGTATCTTGGTCCGAGCGGCTTGGATTTGATATCTGACCACTGCACAGGCTCGGAACCCGTCGGACTCAGCTTGCTACGCCTTTTTGGTGGTACAAGCCATACCCTCCGCAAGTGAGCTGTTATCTAACAGCGGTGCTTGCTATCGACATGCCTTTTCGGGGTGAAATACTCGTCGTGCTAGCAACGAAACCAATAACGTCGTCACTTGTAAGCCTCTCAATCCCCAGATGAAATTGACGGCATGGATCTTGAGGAAGAGTGGTGAGATGGAGTAGGCTACAGTTGATTATGGCTTGCATAATCATCCCGTAAGATTCCTTGGCCACACCAGCTCACAACGGTGAGGCTAATACGCGGGGTGCAGCTCATGTACCCTGCCGCAATTATTCTCGAATCTTCAACACCTAGCTGCGAAATTTTATAACAGCCAAGTACAGCATGTGCATCTAGACCGCCGGGATTTCTGTACAGGACTTGAACCGGGCCGACGGTAGCCTTGCTGTCCCGCGGTGATACTCTGCTGATCGAGAGCGAACCTCAAACAGGCTCGTCACTTTGAAAAGAACATCATCTTCGGCTTTATTTAGTAGAAGTGAAAGAGGGGATATGCACAACTAGAGGAAACAGAGTATCATTTGTACACCACTATAAAGAAAAAGCGTCTTGGCTATCACAGATATAGTGATACGGTGTTATGCCGGGATCTACGCGGTGACATAGTCATTTTACCCCGGATTTTCCCAACCACTCACAATCTGCCTAGTAAAGCCAAGCACCATAGCCAGCAAACACACACCCTTGGCTAATTCACTAGTCGTGGTTATTCCTTGGAACTCCGAAAGACTTTCTTTTTTCAGTCGTAGATCGAGGTCAAGTGAGCTATCGCCGAGCCATTATGGTGCCATGGCATGCAATAGCCTGCCTCTTAATGGCTGCCACCTTTTACATCCGGTCTCCCTCCCCCCTGGTGGGTGTACCTGACAGCCAGGTAACATTTCTTTTTATGGCATGATCTGTCAACACCAAGTGCAGAATCTCAGACAATATTACTGCAGAAAAAGTGTGTGTGCGGGGATTTATCTCGGGGTCGGAGGGCGCCGCTGTTTGGGGATGACGGTCCGGAGGGGCCAGCTGGATTGGTCGTGTGAAACGGAGGGTTTTTTATATTGGTGCGGACGCGAGGATAAGAAGACATGCATGGAACGCAAGAATTGGCATTCTCTTGGCTCTTGGCTTTATTCTTTACTTAACAGACTAGGCCCTCTTTGATAAACAAGCTTTCTATTCACAGTTCACATCTTCCCTCAATGGCTTTCTTCAAGACCAAGATGCCTGCACTAGACACTTCACCCGTGTCCTCGCCCGTCCTATATCCCTCAGTCACGTCCGACTTTGAAGCTGCGAATCGCAAATATGCAGCAAAGTTTACCCAGTCCCACTTACCATCTCCGCCCCGTCGGTAAGTGATCTGACACCCGCGCCCTAGGATCGAGGGCCTAACATTTACCCAGAAAGGTAGCAGTGGTAGCGTGCATGGACAGCAGATTGGACGTTGAGAAAGTACTGGGTCTAGACCTTGGCGATGCCCATGTCATCCGAAATGGTACGTACCCCAATTTTCTTGTCTCACCTGCAAAGCTGACAGTTACAGCTGGCGGTCGTGCTGTCGAAGCGCTTCGATCAATCTTGATTTCTCAGCAGATGCTGGGCACGCGTGAGATTATTGTCATGCACCATGTAAGACCGCCCCATTCCATTTTATTCGATGTTTTCCATTCCCACGGCAATATCATAAGGCCATATTTTCAGCTGCCCCCCATGGAGATAGTGACCGGCCCGGCTGACACCCCACGCTTCTAGACCGGCTGCGGCATGCAGAGCTTCTCCGACACAGATTTCCGGTCCAAGATCAGACGAGAACTGAAGGAAGACGTGGACCACATGGCGTTTCTTCCGTTTTCTGATTTGCGGCAGAGTGTTATTGATGACGTTGCCTTTTTACGCAAAAGCCCATTGATTTTGGATGTCCCTATTACTGGATATGTTTATGATGTCAAGACAGGTCGGATTGAGCTGGTTGATGAGAGGGCTGACTCCGAGTGCTCCAGCCCTTAGAATTCTATTTTACATGTACTATTGGCGCTGTAGGATATTTGTTTAGGCCCAAATGGGATAGCGAGCGAGCAATTGAAATTATTTAGTTACAAGAACCTCAAAGCAACACGTGACCTGTAATGATGGCCTTTTCGTCCTCTTTTCGCTTTTTGGTTTCCCTCACCCTACACGTTTTCCTACCCTTATTTCTTGCAAGCTACTGATTGTATTCTTTCCTATGACACTGCCTCCAACTGGTATTGATTATCCTCAATGGATACATGTCTCTGAACTACGGACGCCAGCTTCGATGGAGTACCTCGGTGTCATCGTGATATCTTCCCTTACTTAGAACAGGTGTCATCATGGGGCGGTGGCCATAAGCGGTATCAGTAGGGATTTTCCATTATACGTACTGCTAATGGGCCGCAGTCAGGGGAACAGTCCCAGCACGCCTTGACTCTTATTGGTCGTATAGCTCAAGCATGGTCTGATCGTGAGATTGCTGACTGCAAGACACAGCTGGGATATGTGAAGGGAAATAATATGGAGCGGCTTGGCAATATCTCTATAAAAGTCGACGCACGGCCAAATCACGAGTTTATACGCCGCTATCAGAATGATATGCTTGAATATAAGACCGACACTACGACCGCCTCAGGTACAGTCTTAAGTCGTCCCTGTAACTTGCCTACCATCAAAAGTAATGTAATATGTTGTTGGTACTTCAGTTCTGGTTGGAAATGGGACTTTCCAATCCTGATTAGGCCTAATTACCGGTAGCAAGGTTGTGAGCTGAATGGGATCGTCCTGTCTAAATTCCCGAGTTGCATTTTTGATAAGGTTATCCTTCGATGTAAATACATAGATCCTGGTCTACCAAGTAGCAAATAGAAGGAAGAAAATTTGCTATCCTTTGCGCAACATATTTCTTATATCGAAACAGGGCAATATAATGGAAACTATTTCTTTTTACAAGTCCTACCGATCATCTTATTAGTACTAACCTTTTTATGTATTCTTGGAAGTTGGGCTACTTCTGTCACAAGCTGCCGAGACATGGCAAAGTCAAAAAACCATTATCATTGATGGGATTCAGTCATGACTGATGATCTGATTACTACAAAGTGCCGAAAGATGAATCATTTGACGTAACGTTGAGGTGTCCATGTTTGTGGTATTCCTAAATAGGCCTAGAGGATCCACGTTACGTACGGTTCGTGTTAGTAACTCCCGCTGCGATAAGATTAGTGATTGAAATATGTGTAAAGAAAAATTTCCCACTGGCTAATACAGTTAGAAATCATCCATAAATCGGTTTTGATGGGTACTGAAGCGGGGAAGTCTGGCGTTGAGTCTCAAGGCTGGAGAATCGGGCTATTGCTCACCGAGATATATGAGCCTGCACATGCCCCTCTCAGGTGTGCTCGGTCTGCTATGATACTTTTTCCATCAGTTTTGATTTATCACAATGCCTTCAAGAACAAGTGACACGGCAAATGAGTCGTCAGAACCGGCGGATATCATCTCGCGGTTCTTAGCTTTGCAGCAAATATACAGCGCCAAAGAATTAGACTCGTATCTCCAGTCACGGCAACACAACCAAGAGCACAAATCGGACGCCGGGAATGGATTTACTGATGTTATCGTTCTTTGTGCATCAGCAATCCTGGCTATCCCCGAGGCCGTTTTTGAGTGGGCAGTGCAGCAGCAGAGCCAAAATGAGGAACGGGAAATAAATACAGTACTAGTGCTATGTGGAGGCATCGGGCCTTGTACACCATTCGTTTACGACGCTATCAGAGCGAGCAAGAAATACTGCACGATATTTGACACGATAAACGGCAAACCTGAAGGCGAGGTGTTGAAAGTCATGGCGGAACGCTTCTATAAACTCAAGATCAACGAAACTGGAAGCCAAGATCATGGCTTTCGGATCCTAGTTTCCGACCGTTCAAACAACTGCGGAGCAGATGCATCAGAGGCGCAAAAGGTTTTAGAAGAGAATGGCATTCTTTCCCCAAGATCTATGGTTGTTGTGCAGGACCCCGCCATGAGCTGCCGGACGATGTCTTCATTTGAAAAAGTCTACCAGAATGATACCGTCCAGATTTCGTGCTGGCCACGGCTGAAGCAAACAAGAGAGGCTCAACAAGAAAAGTCGTTGCCTGGGAAAGATGTTCGAAGGGAACTGTGGTCTATGGATCGCTTTCTAGACAGGATCATTGGCGAGCAAGGTGGAGTCATCAGAGCAAAGTCACCCATTGGCATTCCAAACGAGGTAGAAAATGCGTGGTCAGCTATAATGGACGAAAGCAGCTCAAAAGTCTTTTCATAAAAAATAATATTATCATTCTCATTATATTGTCGGGTTTGATATTGACCGGCAACAGTTCCGGTTCTGACGTCAATGTTTTCATGTAATATCTCATATCGGCGCTGTCCGAGATGCAGATATCAGATCAGGCTGCGAGATTATTTTCCGTTTCACAACGTCACATGATGCACATCATCTTCAACACAAACCCACTGATTGGCTCCTCACCAAACATTCTCGAACCATCACCAGAAGTAAATCTCTTTCCCGGTCCCGGATCTTGTCGCAACACCATGGCATCACTACGCCGTTTCAGCCTCGTCTTCTACGTCCCACCCGCCAGCGCCTCCGCATGCAAAGCCGCCATCTTCAAAGCCGGCGCGGGCCGCTATCCCGGTCCTGGCGGGTACACTGAGTGCGCGTGGCAGACGTCGGGGATTGGACAGTTTAGACCGGGAGATGCGGCGAATCCGGCTATTGGCAAGGTTGGGGAGTTGGAGGAGACGCCGGAGGTTAGGGTTGAGACGTTAGTTGTTGGGGAGGAGACGGTGCGGAAGGCTGTTGCGGCGCTGAAAGAGTGAGTTTCAAGGTTCGTGAGAAAAATAAAAGCTAATTTCGTAGGGCGCATCCGTATGAAGAATGTCCTTATCAGGTCTATCGGGTGGAGGACTTTTAATAAGACATCTGTGCTTGGTCGGTACGGCGGCAAAGTGAATCTGCATCAACATAGTATATTTCGGACTTGATGAGATGATCCTTTACTACTCACGAAAGAAATGAGTTAGGTTTTTCATTAGAAGCATTCATCTTTATCATCATAGCAGCTATCATTCAAATTGTATCAAAATAAAGAAACGAAATTAGGGTATTATCAAAAACCAAGTCTTCCCATCGCCATTTTCGTGATATTGACCTAAAGTTCCAACATCATGCAACAAGAACTTTTGTCTGTGGTAAGAGAGTCGTCCATCTCTCTCCAGGCTTTCTGCTCCACATCCTCTTCAACGCCTCAATGCCCTTCAGCAAATTTCCAAACCCACTTCTCGCATGGTGTCTTCGCAAGACATTCTCGAAATATACCTTGTGCTCTTCAAGCTGTGCATCCGATGCCGCCACAAATGTTGTCCAGACCAACATTTGTGTCACAGGAGAAGTCTCTGGAAACTGTTCTAGTGCTTCGATAAAGCGCTGTACGCGTGCTACCGACTCAGGATTGGTGGGTATAGGATCTAAGTCGAAGAAGTTGGATGTATGGTCGGAGAGCACTTGTTGAAGATAAATATCTCGAGCTTGATACACGAGACTTGTGACTTGTGATAAGAGCGGTGTATGCTCTGGATACAGCTGGAGGCAGTGGTTGAGACAGCCGAAGAGCTGATCTGTTCGAGCTTGAGATGAGATCATCTGGAGACCTATTTCTTCACCAAGATGCGGAGCAGCATATACTCGGATCCTGTTCTTCTCTTTAGAATTTCTTGTCTCGGCAATAAGTTGTGTGTACTCACTTGTGAAGCTCTCGCATGATGAAGCCGGCCAAGATACCCGTACCAAGTCCTTCCTTTCCTCCAATAGCGTCCAGCGCTGACTCGAGCATTCGAAGAAGGACAGGAAAGTCGGAGCCACCGGTAACGAGCACAGATGTCATTAGTAGCAGAAGACTGATTAGCACAGAGTGCTGTGTAGTTTGGCTGTTGCATATGAGTTCCTGACGTTGGCGCAGGCCTTGGAGCGTTCGACCCAGAAGTTGATATGGATCGGGAACGTAAGTATCGTATGTGTTTGTTCCGAAAGCAGAGTATTGCTTTTGATTCTTCTTGAAATTATTATCGAGTTTATTGATGTGAAAATGAAAGGCCGAGACAGTGAGAACGGCATCCATAACGAGATCATCTTGTTGAGCGAGGGGAAGAAGGACGTGGCGCCAGTCGTTGTGAAGGCCGTCTATGGCTACCATCTCAGTCGATATGCAGCGTGAGACTAGAATGTGTAAGTGCGTGTACTAAGGAAGTGAAAATTGGACTTACACGTCATGAAAAGGTTCCTCTTCCAAGCTGGCATGGTGTCTGGAACCCCTTTCAAGAAGAGTGTCATGAAAACCTCACGGTCTGCAGGTGATTGTGAATTTGCGAGCACAAGGTCATAGACCCCTGTGTCTGATGTGATATTCTCGATATCATCGTCGTGTAAGTCTCGGTTGTCATCATGATGAGAATCCGTGGTCTCCGGCTTTGTATCTGCGGCGGAACTTGATGCCGACGATGCTGATGCGTCCTTGTCAGTTAGAGGGACCTTACACTCATTCCTGTGCATCTTGTTAGCATCATGCTTCAAAAACAGACATATGTTCGTGCATACTCTTCATAAACCCTGTCGATAGTCTTGCCAGCCCACTTTCCTCTCGCAGCAACACCCTTGTTGAACCGATGCCGAATACCAAGGCCACTGCAACTCAAGCCTCTGGAAGTACATTTGTTGCAACTTGGTTCATTCCTATCACAGTGAATACGTCGCTTCGAGCATTCATGGCAACCTAGTCACACGTTAAAACATTGCTAAGTCAAGATGAGGTTGTACTGACCCTTCGTCTTTGGTACATATGCACGTTTCTTTGGCGGCATCGCAGGCATCGGATAAAGCCGAGATGAGCTAAGATGATCGACGCTCGGCACACAAAACTCGGTATCTCAGGCGAGATAACCGCTGGTAATTGCGTGGCTGGGGAAGAATAGAGGGAAATTTGCCTCTGTCTTTAGAATTTTGCAAGCATCAATGTTGAGGATCCGGAAATCTATGGCCGACGTTGCGGGGAATCGGTTGGAGCTTTGTTTCCGCAAATGCTAGTCAGAGATTGGATGGACACTAAGCCAAAAGTGGAGGGTAAAATGAGAGCACCAGTGGTACGCTAGACTCAGTCAGGTCACTGGTGGCTGTCTTGAGCGGGTAGCTGCAAGTCTCTTCGGCGCTAAGTACGGATGCATATACCTTGAGGCTCTAAGTTCTGTCTGCTAGAACAAGCGGTCCCCATCTTCACTGCAATTTTAACACGCTCTGGAGCCTTCCGGATCAGACATTCCTGTCCAGGGTCCACGGCAATAATAATGGTCAAGTATTATGAATTTTGAAAGGGAGAAAAGAAACCATCCGTAGGCCGGTATATATGCCATCTAATTGATTACTTCCTCAAAGCCTAGTGCTGCTATTTGCTTTTTGTACTCTTGTTGCTGCCGTATGTCCTGCACTTATTAGTCATGCTCCATTTCTATTAATGGAACCTCGTACCTCTTCCACAGTATTGTTGATGATATATCTCGTAACTCGAACTTCGCTTTGTTGCCCGAGGCGGATAGCTCTGGAAATCGCTTGGCTCTCGACGCTGGGATTCCATTGTAGTTCTGTGATGAAGATTCGATTTGCGCAAGTCAAATTCAGCCTAGAATAATGTAAGTCTACGGATGCCACTACAAGAGTAATTGACTTACCCAAATGCTCCGGTTCCTGTTGTCATGATAAGAACAGGAGTCTCATCCTCGTTCTCAAACTTAAGGAGCGTATCCTGTCGTTGGTGCAGTGGGCTCTCACCGTCGAGTTGAAGGTATGGAATTTTAGCCTGTTCCAGATGTCTTGATATCAAATACAGCGTTCGTGTCCAGCAAGAAAAGATAATACTGTTGATTGTTAGAATATAACAGGAATTTAAGATAGGCATACCTTTTTGTTTTCCATAGATCCTTCAGAACATCCTCCACCAAAGCCCGTATCTTCGTTGAAAACCCTTGTTCGTTGAAGTAACTCTCGTGATCATCTTTTGCAACAGCAGCCTTTCTCCGCTTCTTCGGTCTCTCACCGTCTGCCAAAGCTTGCTCATCTCGAGGAACTGAAGATTCTTTGAACCATCTGATGCAGACGGGGCACCGTCTTTGTGCCTCGGGTAAGTTCATATTTGACTCTTCAATGCACTTCGAGCATAGGATATGTGAGCATTCGTCATCAAACATTCTTTTGGTTAAGTCACGTCCAAGTATCGGCATCGGCTCCTCACATCCCACGCAGGATATCTCGCCATATTGACCAGCAGTTCCAACTATGGCCTCTCGTTCTTCCAAAAGGCTTCTGCGATGCCATGAAAAGAGCTTTTGATATGTTCCGTGGTTGCAGACAATTCGCAGCTGAAGCCACATCTGGAACATGCCGAACTGGGAGCTCTTTTTGACTTCGCCCATGCGGTGCTGCATGTTACGTAGAATGACAGCCTTTGTTTTGTCGTACTGATCTCGCTCTTGCGGACTGAAATCCAAATGCCGGACAAACTGCCTTGTCTTGGGTAAGTTGAGGACCTCTCTAGTCCGGCGAAGACACAGTGCTTCAAGGAGTAGGACTAGGCGATCCCTTACGAGCTCCGGTTCGTTAAATGAGTTATTGAATGGTGTTTCTATCCACTTTCTGAACTCGGATGCCTTGTCGAATGGTTCGGCGCGAATGAAGCGAAACAGTGAGCCAATATCGGTGAGCTTATTTTGGATGGGTGTCCCAGAGAGGCACCACCGAGAGTTGGCGTGGAGATATTCACACGCTTGGAAGAATTTGGTGGATGGACGACGGATGATATGAGCTTTAAGCCCCCCAGTTAGTCAGGCATCTCGATAAGCGCAGCAGCAAGATGGCTCACCTTCGTCAAGGACTATTCGATACCAGCCCAATTGGTATAGCGGCGAATTCTTTCCTTTCCCTACTAGATACTCGGCAGTGAGCGTATGGTATGTTGTCACTACGATATCTGGGTCTTCTAGCTCTTCGGCCGTCTTTGGTCTCTTTTCGCCATGGTACTTAACCACTCTGATACCGTTCTGTAGGTGCCTGTACGGGGTCAGAAATGTCACCCTAGTGAAGTCTCGTGACACTTACTTCTTCACCTCGTTCATCCACTCATCGACCAATACTGAGTTCGTCAGTAGCCGAAACAAGCGTGATAATGAGGAGAGACTCACAAGCTGCTGAGACTACAACCAGAGTAGAACGAGAGAATTTGAGAGACCTCCTGCTCTTGTGCTCTGCATTTTTGCCCTCGGCCCACTCTCGGCCATTTTCAAGAGTTTTCATGATCAAAGCGAGGATAGAAAGCGACTTTCCCATCCCCATGTCATCGGCAAGAATACCGCCGCCTTTCTCCTCTGGCCGTATATCCTTACGTCTCTTGGTGATTCTATGTCGATATTGGACTTTCCAATCGCCATGCTTGATCTCTTCCCAAAGTCTGTACCTCTCGTTGATGTGCCCAGACTCTCTCTCAAGCATAAAACCAAGTGCTTCCTTCTGATGTCTATTGCCTAATTAGCACCACGGTCAACTGGGCTCTAGTTCGGGTACGCTACCTTAGCAACCGACGAGTCACCCTGTCACCACCTTCAACCATCTCGAGTTCGCGGTTGTTCTCGACTGTTTTGTAGACCTCATCCACCATCTTCCGTAGCTGATCTTCCTTGCTAACTTTCTTCAGGGCGCTATCAGTGACAGCCAGTCCCGTAATCTGGACTTCATCGATCCCGGTATCTTGGACGCTGATGCTCAAGAAGTGCGGATTCTCGTAAGCAACACCATGTCTTCCGTGGCTAGATCTCTGAAGCCACAGCTTTCCATTGGAGAGCCTTTTGCCAATATCCAACGCCTTAGATCGGAGGCCATAGATATTTATGTCGACTTTCACCCTAGCATCCGCGGGTTTGTTTGCGCGGCTTATGACCTCTCTCAGATCGCATCTCAGAGCCAGTGGCTGAATATCGACTGAAGGCTGCGTCATCAGAAGTAAGAGAGTCTGGCCTGCGGCTAAAGGCAGATGTCCAAAATGATCCCCATCACTAGGAAAGCAAAGCATAAGTTGTTTCTGATACTCCGTTGGTGTAAAGCACTGATAAGCTGAGGTTTCTGCTGCTAGTCTTTCATCTATGGATGACATGTCGACAGGCACTAGTTTCACTTCGATGTTATGAAGCTAAATCAAATGAGTGACAGGCCTTAGCTGAGTAACATGATCGGAGGTGTATGTAATTACCATGCCGTAATGAACTATGACGTCGACATCTTCCGGTAGTGTTATAGGTGTTGCATTTGACCGACTTGGCACAGAAACCTCAGGTGTCATAGCCGACCCTTCCCGAGAGCTTTCGGTGGGTAACTGAAGGAATTGGAAGCTTTCAAGAGAAGTAGGCACATCTAAGGGGAAGTTCTCTTCATCATTGGGGTGAGGCGTAATCTGAAAACCGTTCATGTCGAAGTCCATATCAAAATCTACCCTTCCAAGTTGTGGGTCAACGTCTAGACCATGATTTTGAGAATATTGGTGCATAGAGAGCCCTTGTTCTGGAAATAGAGAATCGCTTGTTTTTATCATTAGTCATAGATTTAATTGATATGGAAAACTACATACATCTGAGTGTTTGTAAGACTCGACTGGAGGTAGTTATCAGCCTCAGTAACGTCTTCATTTAGAGCCCACCAAAATGCTTGTGAGGTCTCATCAATCGACCCATTGTTGCCGAGCACTTGCGCACTAAACGCATCGCTCATGTAGGGATCTTGGTCTCGGTCTCGGTCTACTCCCAGCTCGTCGCTAGAGTGAGACGCATGCTGCTTGTCGTCACTTAAGGGATTAAGAAGATCCCGCAAGTTAGACATATTGTGGATATTTCGAAATACTCAAACGCAATGGAAAGTATCTGATTCTGAACCGCGTCCTGCTGAAGTATCAGAACTTGAACGGCCAAGTCCTTGCTGACACACGGAAACTACAAGAATCAGGCTGTGCAAGCGCGTGTTCCATGCAGGAGATCCTTGAAGTCTTTGACCCAACGTCGAATCAGAACCTCTGTTTTCAGCCAACTGCAGCTCGCTTGGCCAACAAGGCAGACCCGCATCATCATATCTGGTTCGCAGTGCGTGTGTGTTACCCAGCGATTGGATGGTAAGGCTTGAAAATGCAACACCACCATTAAAGGCTGTCAGCAAGGCAATTTTGAGGCTCTCCCCTCTACAGTTAGACTGCCCTTGTGTCCTTCACCGCTGGTCCTGTCTTTCTCATTATTTTAGTGGCCTCTCAATGCTGGATCTCCAAGGGCTTTAGCCAGTGTCACTCAATCGCTCATCACGATGGACCGGCTTTATGAATTAGCTGAAGGTTTCAGGAGATCCCTGAAATCCCACCACGAAGAAGAGTTCGAAAAGACGACTGATGGAGACATGCGAAAAGAAATCCAGGATATTCAATTGTTGCGAGATAAAACAAACAACATGATGGATATGAATCGACTGCGGATGTTTCTTGACGGTATGGAAGAACTCGAGAAAGTTCTCTTGCAGCTCGGGTTTCCTGGCACGAGAGGTGTGATGTCAATGGTTTGGGGCTCAGTGAAGTTCTTACTCAGGGTAATTATTTGGCTCTGGTTCATACACGGGACTCAACTAAACGCTCACAGACTACCAACACTACTGAAAGGGCTTTTGACGCAGTGCTCGATGTTTACGGGCTCCTTGGAGCCCAACTCCTGGCCTTGACTCAATTCGAAGAGTTATTCCAAAAGTTCCCGCCCGCCATAGAGTGCATAGTCAATATCTACGATGACATACAGCGGTTTCATTTTACATCATACAAGCTCTTCTCACTTACAGCAAAGCGTAAGATATCCTTCATAAGGACGAGTACTCTACTGACTTATTCAAGTATGGCAACGGCTTCAGAGATCGGTTTGGGATGACGCAAGTGGCCTATTCTCAAGACTATCGGCCTCTTTAGGCTCACACGCGAAGTTCATCAAAGACCACTATTCTATCCAAGGTGAGCCTCCAAGTCATAACAGTTCAACAGAGCCGTCTAATTCCAGAGACTTTGATACCCTACACGCGCCTTTCCAGCAGTACTCGTATGGCATCAAGTTAGCCTGGAAGAACTTCGAGATCGACGAAATAGCCCGACGCCGAGAAAGAAAGTACGAAGTGACTCAATGGATCACCTCTTCTCGCAAGATGCAACGATTACAGAACGAATTTCGCGAGATAGCGATCTGCCCCAAGAGTGGTCGTTGGGTTTTCCGAAACTACAGCGATATTTCGGAATGGATGGGAGAGGAAGACCCTCCTCACTCAGCTATATGGCTGCATGCGAACGTCGGATATGGTAAATTTTCCCTAGAGACTTTTCCCCAGAGACATTCAGTACGATGCTGATGAATCCAGGCAAAACGGTACTTGCGTCACTAATAGTTGATGAACTAAAATCATCGAAACTCCATAATACCATGCCCTCATTTCCAGACGACAGTAAAACATGCTACTTTTACTGCCAAGAAAACGACATTGAACACAGAAGCCATCTTGATATTCTGAAGGGTATACTCCTGCAGATGGTAGAGGCCGAGGACTATATAATACCATACTGCTACCAGGAAAAGGTCTCCAGTGGAGGCTCCATCCTAATTGATGCAAAGCTAGCTCAAAAGCTCATCAAGACATTCATCGAGTTCTCTGTAAGGCACTACATCGTGATAGACGGTGTAGATGAATGTCATGGAGCCGAGGTTGACCAGACTACCAAGTTCTTCAAGGATCTGGTGTTGGCATATGATACGCAAATTAGACTGGGGCATTTGAGAGTCCTTTTCATCGGCCGGGAAACCTCTGATACTAAGAAGTATGTCCCTGGAGATGATTGCATCAGTATAGCGCTCAGGCCCGAGGACAACCACGACGACATTAGAGCTTTTGTGCAGAAGAAACTTCCAGAATTCTCGAAGTCAAGTCACAGTATTGGTTTCAGTCTTTCTGAAGCTGATAAATTAGACGTTGAACGCATAATATGCCGTCAAAGCCAAGGTCAATATGGATTGACACCGTATCACTGGAGGGTTCAGGCTGATCCATCATTTTAGACTCGTTTCTCTACGCACATCTGGCCATTGAATTTCTTTTACAGCAAGATACCAAAGGTGGCTTGTTGACCCTACTCAGACAAGGGATACTACCCCCGAAGCTTGAAGATATGTATGTACTCTGATCCTAGTATTTGACTTCAACTTACCATTTCAGGTATGAAAAATTGCTGGATTCCGTCAAGAGCAATCTCACAGCCCAGTCAGGAGGTTCTGCGAGGTGGGAGAGATCAAAGCTGCTCTTTGGGTGGCTCATATGTGCCAAGCGACCACTTAGATGGAACGAGATACAAGCAATTTTATGCTTCGACCCTCATAAACTCCAGATCGATTTTGAGAATGACATGTTGCGACAAGATATGGAGACGTATCTCGGCTCCATCGTTCATGTACTTGACGGAGGTTATATTCGACTGGTTCATTCAACCGCATGCAGGTTAGTCTTGACTGAGAATCGTTAATGGCAAGTGACTAACTCTTTGTGCTTTCAGATATATCATAGAGAACAGGCATATCAGTGAGAAGCAAGTTCAGTGCCAGCTCACTACTATGTGCCTCAGATACTTGACCCTCCCTTGCTTTATCCAGGACACCAACTACCGAGAGCATCAAAGAAGCCATCATGCGAGAATGGGCTGGTTCTCATTCCAAGATTACGCATGTGCCCATTGGCTTCATCATACTGACACCTTGATCAGAGAGTGCAGTGAGGTCTTTACTTGTGAGACCTTTCAAGATGTTGCAGCAGAATTTGCATTTGCTTTAAATCATTTTGTCAATACCCATCGCGCAGATCTAACTACCATCACGCACGTTGAATTAGTTCAAGATCACATACAAAAGTTCATCGACTTGGAACTCTATGAAGACCTTTACCTTCTCTGGAACCACATATATACTCACCAGCGAGGGGATTACTCAACACGAAACACAGTTGGCATTAAGCAGATCGAGAATGGGCTCAAGGACAATAGAACGCAGCTGGAAGTTCTCTTTGTCCACCGAGAAGTCGGTGACGAGGATACCGTGGAGGACTACTATGGCTCAAAGCCCTACAAGTGTGATCGCACACTCTGTCGTTTCTTCCATGCGGGCTACAATAACACAGTAGACCGAGATAATCACGGAAAGCGACACGAGAGACCTTTTCAGTGCCCTGTATCCTGCAACGCTGCTCCTCTCGGTTTCGTAAGCAACAAGGACAGGGAGCGGCATGTCAATATTTACCATGCGGAACTAAGCGAAGGGCCCCCCATCTTTGAGACCTTAAGCCGTCGACAGGTTTCTGGGAGATTTGTGTGCAAGATTTGTAACAAGACATTCACGAGAAACATCAATCTCAAGAGCCACGAGCGCAGCCATTTTGGAGACAGGCCTTATTCTTGCACGACCTGTAGGAAAGCCTTTGCCAGGATTAATGACTGCCGAAGGCATGAGAAGATACACGCGAAGAGGGGATATTGATATAGAGGGAGAGAAGCTGGTTTCTAGGTTCTACGTGTTGATATAAGCTCCCAAGGAAAGAGATCGACTGCAAGTAACACATTTAGCTCAGTATTTGGACTTTTATACAACATTTCTTGAGAAATTTTACAGCATTTGGAAGATATATTGAATTTACCAACATCACTTGGGGATTGTGGCCTAAATTCTCTTGCTTCGCTGGAAAGTATATGCTTCCAAGAGAATATGCAGTGATAATTTGATCTGGGAACACGAGGTTGGCATTGAAAGGATGGCCTACTTTTCTTTTGGCTCCAGATCAACGCTCTGGAACTTTACGCCAGTCCAAACTGCCATATCTTCGAACAGGGCTAAGCCTACTCTCCTATAACTTCCGCTAGGGGCTTTGATTATCATTATAGCAACTCCGGTTTCCTGTTGATAACTGCCAGTGTTGCCCAGGAGAAGATACTCGCATTTCCTCCCTGCGAATTCAACATCTGAAGCTGACTCAACAAGATCCAACATTGTAGACAGCGTGCACCGCTTATAG
This sequence comes from Fusarium globosum, assembly GCA_013396165.1. Classification (NCBI taxonomy): domain Eukaryota; kingdom Fungi; phylum Ascomycota; class Sordariomycetes; order Hypocreales; family Nectriaceae; genus Fusarium; species Fusarium globosum. The sequence goes on from JAAQPF010000043.1 coordinate 101,128, forward strand.
GGGCTTATATCACTGAATTGAAGAATTCGACAACATAGCGTAACCTTGGCTGCTGTCAAAACCTCGATCTTCGCGTCCTCAATTTCCATTGGGTCTTCGAATCCAATCGGTCCATCAAGTGATACCCAGGACCAACTGGGAGCTCTCTTGGTGTGCCTTTCCTTCATCCTTTCGTCGTCAGGCTTGTACCATGCCAGAAGTTGGATAAACCATCGCTCCCAGTGACCGTATATATGAGAGTCTCGCCAGACCTTTTGTAACTCAGTGGTGATACCCGTGACCGCTGGCAACCTATCTTCGGGGTCTTTCAGCAGCCTTTTTGTATACTGAACAATGATGGTCTTCCAGAGATAGAGTTTCTCTGAATCATGTGTTCCGTAGGACGGTTCACCATCCTCGTCAAAGGAAGCCCAAGGCAATGACTCAAGATGTTGCTGGTATTCTATCCCGATATCATTTCCCGTGACACTCTGCAGTTCAGTTTCCTGGCACTGCCAAAGGAGTTGGTAATCCGAGAAGATGAGCATACGGGACGAAAGCATATACTCTTGAAGAGTCCACCCCCTTTTGTCTAGAGGATGGTGGGGCTGATATGGGCTACCTGACAGATAGACAGTCCCTATATTTCCATCCTTCATCGGTATGTCGAACTGATTCTCCGGTAAATACGTAGAATTCTTGCCAGGCAAGTTTCCCAAGAATCCTTCACATGCTCTTGTAGCAGTCCCAGCAGCCAATGTTATAGCAGCGTTCTTGTACGTCGTCGCCATCCTGCTAATTTCTCGTCTCATATCATCTGCGCAGTTTTGAATGATGCACAATCTATCCACCCAGAGATAAGAAAACCCCAGTTCCCGAGTCACACGTATTGCGTCTTGGACAGACTGTTCCAATTCCTGAAGTTTGATCTCCTTTACGAGATCTTGCTCGTTATTTAGGCGTAGTTCTGATAGTCGGCTTTTCATTTTCGGGTCCGGTTTACCCCAACAGTAGCTCAAGGCGAGGTATGTTCCTCGAGCTTCTTTCTCATTGATCTGTAGCTGTGCAGTATGGCCGCTGACATTTATTACACGCGTGGGAAGGACGATGTCTCTTGAGTATCGACACTTTTGATGACCCATGGTTGGTGCATGGGGACTCATACAAGCCTCTATCAACGTTTTAGCGGATGAATAAACCTCTGGGCTTGAAACATCTCTGCGTAGTGGCCGCCGTTTTATCAAGGAGGAGAGGGGATCATCTGGGAAGGCATATTAGACGAGAAAGCAAGAAGAAGAGGACTTATCCCAAACTTTCTTTCACAAATGGATAGAGCAAGATACTTCCAATTAGATCATTCACTCGACCAGTCAAGGTATTGAGATCTGAGCTTTTGCCTCCTGAGATCGATTTTGAGTTCCAGAAACGTAGAAGCCCCCCATTCTTCCAGATATGGTGTCCAAATTCTTTCAAACCAGCATCCAAAATGAACTCGCACAGGTCACAGCCAGCTCTGGCTGAAGTCGAGAGACCCTGCCGGGTTTTATGGACATAACCAGAAGAGGAGTTCAGATTATGTAGCGCCTGCCGGGAAAATAGACGTGTACAAGCATCGCATCGACATACGTATCGTTGCACCCGCGCTCTTTTAAGCGCTGGCAGGGCGTGGCCCGTATCGACAGGCCTCTCCATTTCCGGGTAAGATTGTATGTGGCTGGTATGGACTATGCAGAGTTGATATCTATGCGTAGTCGACCAGGATAGATCACTACCCCACGAGAATGTTGGGCATCAGGGTCAGGCAGCAATGGAACTGATGAACAGCTTACAGAAGAAAGCTCGCAAGATCAGGCTGAGTGAGCACCGCTCCCTTGAGGGCTCGGTAGTTTTTGGAGCTTGAAAAACTGAGGCGTGTCCAGATGAGTTAAAACTGCAGTGAAAAAGCTCTACAGGGGTGATCCTTGGCGAAGGAAATGCAGGTAAATATCGAAGGACCAGTGCTCCGCGGTCTCATCATACTAACAGTCGGGGCTTAGCCATGGAAGTGGGTATAGTCCCTTTGTAGAGTGAAATTGATATGAGTGGCAATGCCAACAGCTCATCCCAGGCCAGGCCAGGCGTTGATGAAGATGAAAATTGTTGTCATTGTAATTCTAGGCTGACATAGTCATTGTATTCGAGGTGGAAATGGGATGCAAGGTCCGCTACGCCATTGCCAGTCTAGTGCTGACACAGAGCGGGATTTCAAGATGGGTTAAAAATGCAGTGAACAGACATAAAGACCAGTTGGCCTTCATGGATTTATGAACTAAATGCTCACTCATCTCAACTGATCAGGAGACGGAGGCCTCGGGGTGGGTTAAAAATGCAGTGAAAAAAGTCACTCATGACTCAGCACTAACGTTAGCATGAGCCAATCGCTGTTTGTTCGCTAAGACAGCCAGGTCGTCCTATCCCCGAATTATGATCTCAAGAGGGTGATAGGACCGTTGCGCATTGTCAATTTATGGTATCTATAATCATGAAAATGCCTAATTCAAGAGCTAGCACGCCAGTGAAACTCCTCTGTCCGAACTCTCTTGCCAATCTGCGCTGCGAGCGGTACTCTCAATAGTACATGAATTGAACTTCTGAAGTAGTGTTGAAAGCCGCTCTAGTTATTATCTTCGCAATCGGAGGCCCTATAATACAGCAGAGCTTGACCTGATCCCGATGGATTTACAGCGAATCGATACTTTTAATAAAAACGAAGATAATAAATAAAAAAAACCAAAAAGCGATAGTCAGAAATGAGCACATCTCTCTGTTTGGTAAGAAGTACTGCCGAGCTATTCATACTTAGGTACCTATCGACATTCATGACAGCTCTTGTAGTAGACTGGTAGCAGCCTGCAAATCGGCACATTTGGCGTCATTAGCTACTAACAGACCCCTGAGAGTGTTATAATTGCAGTGAAAAAATTAGATCGCAATAATGCAGCGCTCCACTATCTCCAGTATCCGATGTCCGTCAGGCACAAGACCAGTAACATTTTAGCAAAACACTAACACCTCTAACATTCCAGACACCTCAAATCTCGACACTTGTTCAAGGTCGATCCATCTCAGGGTCCGTTACAATTCCGTCGGATTTGGAAAAGCACCATTCCCCACACGGCGATCAGGAACAAAGCCATTATCGCCACAACCACCACCGCAAGTAGTCTAGAGACACCAGGAATGGCATCACCAACAGCCTCGTTCCCCTGTGGCTTCACCCTAACAAGACACCTTGAAGCCACAGACCATCAATTGCAAGAGTTTGCACCATGCCTGGAATGCATTCGACTCGTGGCGCGACGTTCCATCTTCTGTCTGGACGGCCTGCCGAAAGGCTAACGGCGCATCGGCATGTCCAAACCGTGAAGTGATCCGAAAGCCCGGAGTGGACGAGCCAAGACGGTTGAATTGAAGTTTGATGGCGATCTGGACTTCGGGATGGCCTTGGGCGAGTGTTGGGTGGTGGAGAGGGTATATAGAACGAGCCTTGCTGTCTCGCAGCGTCCCTAGGGGAGCGCTTTTGATCTCGTCATTCATTCATTCACTCATTCTTTGCGCTTCACCACTCCTTTCAGCATGAAGCTGATACTCACATTCATTCTGCCGGCCCTGGTTGGCCTAACATGCGGTCTCGCATCGACAGATACCATCACCTGGGGAGGCGACAACTCCCGAACAGGCTACCAAACGTACAATCCCCAATTCCCTTGCCCTTACTCACACTAACTGACTTCTAAGTAACCATAACATGGATCCCGCAATCGTGGGAAGTCCTCAATTCGACATCGTCTTCAAAACAGCCCTCCCAGGAAAATACGTCGGTGCCGCAGAACAGATCTTCTCGCAACCTCTCGTCTACACTCCTTCAGGCGGAACGACACAGTATGTTTATCTCGCGACGACTCAGAATAACATTTATAAACTCGATGCAAAGACTGGTGTTATTCTTGCATCGCGCAACATTGGCATTCCGTTCCTTACTGCTGATTTGGACGGTTGTGTTGATGTCAACCCGACAGTCGGCGTCACAGCGACGGGTGTTATTGATCCTGATACCGATACGTGGTATATCACGTCAAAGACTTATGTTAATCAGAATGCGGGACAGGTTCCCCAGGGAAGACCGGCTGGAAGGTACAAGATCCATGCTATCAATGTAAATGATCTTTCGGAACGGGCAAACTTTCCCGTCGACCTTGAGGGTACAATTGCGAGGAATAATCCGGAGAGGATGTTCACGGGCGGTATTCACCACCAACGACCCGGATTACTCCACACAGGTCAATACGTGTACGCCGGCTTCGCATCGCATTGCGTGCAGTACAACTTCACAGGCTGGATCATGGGCTGGGACAAAACCACTGGCCAAATCGTCGAGCACTGGGCCTCCGAAGGTCTCGGTGTAAGCAGTAACATCTCCGGCGCTGGAATCTGGCAATCTGGTGGCGGTCTTGCTTCCGACGACGCAGGATCAATGTTCTTCGCCACTGGAAACGGCTACGCTTCTCAACTCTCCACCATTCCCGTCAATGGCTTCACGCCCCCGACTGCGATGGAACAAGCGGCTGTTCACATGTCCATCAACAGTGACGGTACGCTCTCGATTGTGGATTTCTTCATGCCGTTTGAGAAGCAGGAGCTTGATGGTGCGGATAAGGATCTGGGAACGAGTCCGCTTGAGATTCTGCCGAGTCAATTCTCGTGCGGCGATATTAAGAGAATGGGTATTGTTACAGGCAAGTCTGGAAAGACGTATTGGCTTAATCTGGATGATCTTGGTGGTTATCGCAATGGTCCCAACTCCAAGGATAGAGTCATCCAGACGTTTCAGAATGAGAATTCGGTGTATGCTGGTGCTGGTGTTTATCCTCTCGAAGGAGGCTACATCTACATCAACGGTACGCCCACTCAAACCTCCCTCTACTCCTCTTACTAACAATTCTAGTGATCCAATACCCAACGCACGTCTTCAAATTCTCATGTCTCAACAACACACCCTACTTCACCAAAGTCGCCGACTCACCCACCAACAACGCCTACATCCTCGGCGTAAGCCACGGCACAACAACATCCCTCAACAACCAAGAAGGCACAGGTCTCCTCTGGGTATCCGACGTCCAAAACACAAACTTCAAGATCTACGACGCCGTTCCTCAGAATGGGTACCTCAACGTCATTCGAAACTTCACCATTGTGGGCATTACCAAGTTCAGTAGGCCTGTGTTTGGTGATGGTATGGCGTATATCGGCACGACGGTGGGATACTTTTATGGTCTTGGGTCGACGAATAAGTTTCCGCTCAATTGCACGAGTTCAATTGACTTTGGGACCGTGGACTTTCAGGGAAGCGGAGTGCAGCTTGTTAATTGCACGGCAGGCTTTGATCTCAGCGTCACAGGTGTTGCGCTTGCAGATGGTACGAATTATAACATCAGTCAGACGCCCAGTCTGCCATTGTCGATGTCTGCGGGGGATACGTTCCAATTCGCGGCACAGTTCACGCCCAAGAGTGTTGGAAGATTGGGTACTACCATTAATATTCAGACCTCGGGCGTTTCGGACGCATCGTACAGCAAGTCTGTCAAGGTCAGGCTCACGGGCGTTGGCAAGAGTTCAAATGCTCTGTTGGATGTCAGCCCCAAGGCTGTGGTGTTCACTGGTCTCGTCACGGGTACCCAAGCCGAAGCTCAGAGTGTTCTTGTCGGCAACGATGGATCTAGTGATCTGCAGATCTCTTCAGTTCTCTACTCCAATACCTCGTCATCCGGCCCATTCACCAACTGGTCTGGCACAGGTAGTCTCACTGTCGGTAAGTTCACACTGACTGGTATACCAAGTACAGTCCTCGGAGGAAACGACACTGCCATATCTGTCAAGCCAGACACTTCTGTCACTGGTAATTACACAGCTTGGGTCAAGTTCGTCACCAACGGAGGCAATGCTACTGTGTCTTTGTCTGCTGCCGCTGGCGATCCACCAACCGCTCTTCTCGAGTTCCAAACACCAGATGGAAGCGGCTGGGTCAAGTACGATCCCAATAATCCCTTCACATTCGGAAACGTCACAGAAAACACATCTCGTTCTCTCAAATTCCGCGTCTCAAACACTGCTGCTCCCGGTGGTGTCAAGCTCGGTCTCACCGTCTCCAAACCACCCTTCGGCGTTCCAGGCATCATCAAATCCGCGAACCAGATTGATCTCGCCGAAGGAACGCTCACCGCTCCAGGTCAAAGCCAAACAGCAACGTTGACATGCACCGTCCCCAAAAGCCAATGGAACCTCCCATCATATAACGGCACCGCCCAATGGACTATCAACACCAACGATCCAACCTGGTCTTTCGAAAAGCGCGCAGTACAATTCTTCTGCAACGCCGTCTCTGAACAAGCTGCTCCCCTTCTCCCCAATGGCCAAGGACGGTATCAATACGTCGGATGTTTCAAGGAGAACAATCCCGGCCGCCAGCTCTCCACTCAGCTTTATGCTAACAGCTCCAACACCAATGAGATGTGCATCAATGCATGTGGTTCAGAAGGTCTCACATTCTGCGGAACGCAATACCGAAGTGAATGCTGGGCAGGCAACAAGATTCCCACGCAAAAGGTCGATGATGCAAACTGTAACTTCGACTGTGCGGGTAGTCTGAACCAGATCTGCGGTGGAAATGGCATTGATGGCAGTGGAGCTTACATCAGCCTCTTCGCTGATACACTTCAGTGGGATGGGTCCTATGTAAGCGTGACTACGAGTAGTAGTGCCAGCGCTGCGACGCCTCAAGGACCGTCTGTCAACCCTGGTGTTGGTGGATATACGAGCATTGGGTGCTATACTGAGGCTACTAATGCTCGAGCACTTCCTAATGGGAGGGGAAATAATCCTCCCACTGTTGCGAGTTGTGTGCAGGCCTGTAGTAACGAGAACTTTGTTTATGCTGGTGTGGAATATGGTGGAGAGGTAAGTTACTCAGCTTCTAACACTGGTCTACGGAGGCGTGCTGACAAGATTAGTGTTATTGTGGGAATAGCTTCAGCGATGGGTCGGTGCCTGCTCCGATCACTGATTGCGGTATGCTTTGCAATGGTGAGTACTCATACTCGGGTTTTTTCAACGGCATACTGACATGACTAGGCAACTCGAGCGAATACTGTGGTGGCCCTAGCCGTCTTAACGTCTATGAACTCAATGCCGTTTACAGCAGTTCGTTACCCACATCAATGGGAGCCTTTTCATCAGCTAGTAGCGTGGGCTCCTCGATCGCTGCCTCTTCAAGTGCTGCTCTGTCCGTGTCGGGCTCTGTTCCAGCTGTATCGACCAGCATTGGAGCTACGTCTAGCTCCTCAAGCGCCTCCCTCCTATCTTCCTTGACCTCAACAAGTGGAAGCTCGTCTTCTATTAGGCTGTCCAGCTCAACCTCGAACGGCGCTTCTACTAGCACAGGCTCAGTCAGCAGCTCGATCTCAGCTCCTGTCTCAAGCAGTATATCCACAAGCTCCACGAGCTCTTTCAGCACTTCGCTGAGCGTGTTTGGCAATTTCGCCGGTGGCCTCAACAGCGCATCCTCTTCCGCCTCCAGCCTTGTAGCGATATCCTCTTCTGGGAGCTCAGGTTCAACAAGTATTGCAACGAGTCTCTCGGTCTCTGGAGGCTCGAGCAGCTCGGTTTTCAGCTCTTCCACGAGCGGCGCAGCAACGAGTGCTTCTTCGACTGCCAGCAGCATTAGCACCAGTTCTTCTTCCAGGTCTACAGCCTCTACTTCGTCGACGACAACTTCTAGTGCAAGCTCAAGTACTTCTTCAACGACATGGATGACCTTCGCCACACTCTCTTCAACAAGCTCGCGTGTCTCCACTACTACGACAACCAGCACGACTTCGTCAATCTCGAGTGCAGTACTCTCGAGCGTGGTATCGTCAAACACGCTGCCTTCGAGCGTTTTAAGCGCCCCTTCTGTCAGCGGGCTATCATTGGTGACGACGTCTTCCATCGTCAGTCGCCCCTCATCTGCTACAATATCATCAGCTATCTCGGTTATCTCGTCACTAAGCTCTCTGGTTCCCGGGGGTCCAGCTGGTGTTTCTAGCATATCTAGCGTCACATCTGCCACTGCGACATCTCGTTCAACTTCCGTTGCATCTTTATCAACAACGTCTTCGACTACAAGCTCATCCACCTCATCTACATCGGCCACCTCTAGCACGACATCACGAGCCAGTTCTACGACCACAACTAGCTCCAGTACTTCAACCACCAGTAGTTCCACAACCTCAAGGGCCTCCTCGACCACTACTAGTACTACCAGCACCACCTCAACATCAATCAAGCCAACAGCAACAGGCCCTTCACTCTCCGACACAGTTGGAACGTGGGCTTTCCAAGGCTGCTGGACGGAAGGCTTCCTCACCCGCGCCCTTAACTCTAAGGCCACCGCCAGCGATGACATGACCCTCGAAAGCTGCGCCAGTTTCTGCAGCGGCTTTACTTACTTCGGTACCGAGAACAGTAGAGAGTGTTACTGTGGCAATCAGCTCAATTTCGGAAGTTATCAAGCCCTCAACCAAAAGGACTGCTCTGCTACCTGCGCAGGTGACAAGACAGACTACTGTGGTGGAACTCTTCGCTTACAGCTTTACAAGGCTGGTGCTAAGACTACAACTACACCATCTGTGGACCAGGGTAACAAGAACTTCACAAGCTACTCGTGCGTCTCGGAGCCTTTCCTCGGTCGTTTACTGCCTCAGCTAGTCATGAATGACGGTAACTCCATGACGATTGACACGTGTCTTGAAAAGTGCTGGATGTACAAATACGCAGGTGTCGAGAACGGTCGCGAATGTTGGTGCGGCAACACCATCAATTGGCAAGGTCTTCTACCAACATTTGGTCAGGGCAAGAATGTTTCCATGACGGACTGCAACATTGGCTGTCCGGGGAATAACCTTGCGTACTGTGGTGGTTTGGCGAGGATGAACCTGTATATTAACAAGTCTTCAGCTTTGGCGTTTTTGAAGAAGCATAAGAGACGGCATGCGAAGGGATTTTGAGGTGGGAACGGTGTCAATTTTGGAATTGGAGTTCAGTTCATATAGAGAATTGCCTACATATTTACACTCATTATACAGTTTCTTCCTTTTTGAGATGCGATACGTGTTCCATTAAAGCTCGCTATACCTCAACATTGACGAGTGAAGTCTAAGGAAATACAAACTTGAGTCCCTCATTTTCAACAGCTTCCCTAACACCTTCCATCCCCTCAACCTTTCTAACATGCCCATAATAATGACTGTACTCTTTCTCCAGATCAATTTCCACCTCATGAGCCCACCGAGCAAAGATGTAGACGTTGAAGTCCACGAAGGTTAAAGCATTTCCGACGATATACTCCCGATTCTTCAGCGCATCATCTATCCTCTTAAAAGATTCATGGATAACCTCCCTTCCCTTGGCACGAATCCTCTTGTGGTCTACAACATCGTCACTGAATCTCCCAGGACGCAGCCAAGCTCCATATCCAAGGCCGTGCAGTGTGCCCGATAGAAAGACAAGCCACTCCAAAACCTTGGCTTGCTGAATAGGACCAACGCCAAACAAGTTCTGCTCAGGGACAAGTGAGGACATATAGCTCAGAATGGCCGGCATCTCGGTGATGACTTCGTCGTCAACAGTCAGAGCCGGTACATATCCTCTAGGGTGAATAGATCGATACTGAGCGTTGCTGAAGCTCCCGTCAACTGCCTCAACTCCATTGGGTCCGAACTTGAGTCGAACTGCAGTAAAGGGGATCTTGTAGTGACGAAGAATTGCGTGAGGAATGAGAGAGCAGGATCCATTGGCTCGATAGAGTGTCAACTTGGGCATATTGATAGATTCGGTGGTAGACCCCATATTTCCTTCTTGATCACATGGGCCAGAGCATGCTTCAATTGTGTTGCGTGTAGTGTCGTATTGTAGAGTCTTATATATCATGGCGGCTGACGTTGCGCTACTTGGCAATCTGTCCTTTCAACGTCATAGCAACGCCCTTCGGGTCAATACCAGGACGAGCTGACAAATGCCGGTGTCTGTAGGATCATTTCCCATGTACATCCATATCCCTTCTCTACTGACTTCTTTTCTTTCTTTTGCCCATTTCGAAATCTGGTGCATTGCATATTTTACCTCGGCATGTTAATCATGGCCATACACAACCTCACTTTTGGCCAGCAGCAAAAAGCAAAGTAAGTTCCAAATCAAGATGAATCTATTAAGTTCACTACCAAAATGCAAGGGTATCAATAATCTCTAGCGTCCAGCGCTTAGAGAATTCAAAATCGGCGCAACTTCATCACTCATCTCCCATCTCCGTCTCCCCAACGGCAAAAGCGCGTTAAACCTCGCCATCCATCCTTCCGAAACACATCTACATAGCGGAATGTTATTCATACCCGCAGTACCCTCTGCCTGAATCCACGTCTCCAGCCTCGCTGTATTCTGTAAATCCAGTGGATCATCACCGATGTTTATGTGGTTTATTGTTGGGACGCAAGAACATGCTGCTTCGGAGAACACTAGCCACGCCCATACTACCAACGCACTCATTGAAATGGTGAGATATGATGTTGGGTCGATGGACTGTGTTTGGGGCTCGTTTGCTTGGAGATCGGATTCGCATTGACGAAGAACTGCGAGGGCGTGCAGTAGAGCTCTTCGACTCTCAGGCGTTTTGGCCCACATATTCAACTGGGTATGAAGTTTTTGCAATCTCGGACGAACGCCAGCTTCATGGTCGGGAGATACAATTGAGGCCATGGCCACTGAGTTGATCATCCTAGGATCAGCATAGAGCTGAAGCCCTTGAAGATGATACGTCATCAAGCATTCCGAGATCAGGCATTTGATATTCGACATCGCCAAGGCTTTAGCTCTCACTGGATCTTCATCATAATCACCGATGTAAGCAGTAAAAGGAAACTCTCCAACCTCAACAGCGTGGAAACATTGATGCTTCAATCTCTCAATGTCAGCTTTCCACGCCTCAAGCTGCCATGCCAGAGACGAAGTGGAATTTTGTGTTGATCGACCCGCTTCTGTGCTCCGACGTACAATTTGAGTCTGATTCCAAATTGCAGGTAATAAGCCACACAGAGCGAGGTGGATATCTTCAAAGAGGAGAAGAGGTTTTGCTGGGGTGTTGGGATTGGCGATGACCTCTGAGAGTTTGAAATTTGAGCGGTCTGTTGGTTCGAGGGTGATGCGTTTGAAAAAGATGTTGAGGCCATAGGCATTCCAGAGGGAGTAAGTAGCCGGCATTGTGAGATCGATTTCTTCTCTGAATAGGGTTGGGGCTTGAAAGCGGGCTATTGAGAGGTAGGTGTCGATTTTGAAGAGAGAAACGATGAGTCTAAATATGTCAGTATTGTATCAATGGAGCGGGGACAATGAACTTACCGCTTCCAGCGATCTCGAATAGTCATGAGCCATGGGACAAATGTTCCGGGGTAGTGAACGCGTTGCTGCTCAGCTGCGTTGTCGCTGTTGAAGAACTCTGCTTCTCGAAGAGCTACAACGAATGTGCCTCGTAATAATGATGCTTTCGAGACTAATTTCTCATTCTAGAATTGAGGTCAGCGGGTACACTGTATTAGTACGAAGGTCACTTACACCGTGATAAAAAGCAAAGATAATGTTCATGAGGATGGCTTGATATGTTTCAAAAGGCCATGGTTCATCATATTCATGTCGAAATCTGGGGTTCGCCTAAAGTCCTTGTTAATCTAGGAACATCTGTCAGGCTAAATGACTTACGATCCAATCAGAGAACGCGCCCATCAACGACTCGTGCAGTTGTAGAACTACATCCTCAAACTCATCCGGATTTCTCAACCAGCAGCTGATCATGGCTGTTGATACAGATACCAAGAGAGAAGTTTCCATAGTGACATAGGAAGGACCATGCAGAATAGGCCATGTATCATGGAACCTCCCAAAGTACTCTTTTGAATTTCCCTCGATCCAATTTTTGTCAAGTGCAGGTACCGGAGTATCCTCACCAATCGGAATCTCTCCAGATCGAACATGATTAGCGATTCGCTTGAAGCCCGCTTTGATTTCGTCATTTGGTGAGATTTGCGGTGTTCCTGGTGTGAGATTCTGTATCAGGGACGGCGAAGTAAAACCATTGGCCACCGCTCTAGGATCTGCATTGTCCTCGCTTGGACTCTTACTCCCGCTGCTACTCTTGGACGCATGTTTATAAGTGCAGTTAATTCCCCGCTTGACGCACAGAGTGCACTTTGTACCACCGTCACACTTTGTCTTGTTCGCATGGCACGCATCGCAAGCTCTTCCTCTTCTTGGATCTGGAGCTGTAGGCATATCATGCCGTGTCAGGTGGCGACGCAACAAGTCACTATGAAAAGAAATTAACGCTCTAACTGGGAAGAATACGAGACATGTACTAACTTGCGTGTGAAGGATCGTTGACAAATCGGGCAAACGAAATTGCGCTCTCCATGGGTAGCTTGATGGCGCCTCAGATGTTCCTTTCTGATAAAGCTCTTCCCACAGTGGCATGTATGTCGACGGGGCGTTGGTTCAGCACTGTCAGCGGAGGATCTGATACATCATTTCACCAGTGTTAGTCATGATACATACAATCCACTCGGTGATCCCACCTGTGGCTGGCCGTTACATACCTTCTGTCACGATCACTGTGGGATATCTCCATGGTGGTGGATTATGACTGCCTTTGATTTGATATGAGGGTATCGAACCGAGTGGGATTGGATTGTGAGCCAAAAACTCGGTGTATTATTTATCGAATAGTTTAACTGGGAAAAAACCGAAGCCGATGCGCTGTTACGTATGCCTTGCATTGGGGGCCATCCCTTGAAGGTCGACTTGGTAATCGTGAGTGGGATTGCCGATGTTGAAGTGGGATATCTCAGCTCGGCCTCCGCGGATGGGACAGAAAATTGGGGTAAACCGATTAGATTCGACCAGTCAGAACCTCATATGCACAATTAAGGTTTTAATGGAACCCGCGGATAGATCCATTATCCCACTCGGTTCATCTCATCCCACTCAAATCTGTCCACGGAGTATCCCACCTCCAATTATCCCATCCCATCCCATCCCATCCAACTGAAAGCCACAGCAGAGCACAGACAGCACAGCCATCTGTGGCGGTCAGAATCATAAAGAAAAGCTCTGTAAGTTGGGGGCCAAAGATTAAAGTGCCGGAGACATATTCCGGGGCAATCTATTGCTCATGTAATGAAGTGGGATGCACCTCTTTTTGGCTTGACAGGCAGCCTTATGATCGCCAATCTTCCGAACCTTCTATCTTAACTAAGCGGAGCTTCGATGGCGTCTGCAGCACGACTAATGGTATGATTAAGCATTGCAACAGTGTAAATGACGCCAAATATGTCGATAATTGTTGATTTCAAGAACATATATAGATAGGGCCATCTCTCTTCAACTGCCATCCATTCCATCCATCAATCAATCAATCAATCATTCACTCAAACAATTACTACTTTGGCTACCTTAACAATCCCAATCAACCAATCACATATTACACTTACATAAAATGTCTGCCTACAAAAACGTCGCTGTCGCTGGTGCCGCCGGTGATCTCGGCTCCGCAGTCTTCAAGGCCCTCATCGACTCCAACAAATTCAACCTCACAGTCCTGACTCGCGCCGGATCATCCTCCAAATTCCCCTCCGACATCAAAGTCATCGAAGTCGACTACGAATCTCTCGACTCTCTCACATCCGCTCTCCAAGGCCAAGATGCCGTCGTCTCAACCCTCGGCAGTCTCGCCATCCCCAGCCAATCACTCCTCATCGACGCCGCAGTAGCCACTGGTGTCAAGCGCTTCCTCCCTTCAGAGTTTGGCTCAAACCTTGCCATCCCTAGCGTTCGAAAGCTTCCTGTTTTCAAGACAAAGGTTGATATCGAGGACAAGCTTACTGCTCTTGCAAGCGAGGGCAAGATTAGCTATACTTTTGTTTACAACTCTGCTTTCCTTGACTGGGGCTTGGGCCACGGCTTGTTCCTTGACTTCAAAAAGGCCGAGGCTACGCTCTGGGATGGTGGCAACTCTGAGTTCAGCACAACCACTCTCGCCAGTGTTGGCCAAGCTGTCGTTGGCGTTCTGACACATCCCGCCGAGACAAAGGATCGCGTTGTTTATATTCAGGATACTGTCATCTCTCAGAAGAAGCTCCTCGAAATCGCCAAAGAGCTCAACCCCAGCAAGCAGTGGACGGTCAAGGAGCTCAAGATCGACGATGCTACTGCTGCTTCTGATGCCAATATCGCAAAGGGCATCTTTGACTGGCCTACCCTTGCCGCCTACCTATACAGGGCTATCTTTGACCCCACTAGTGTTCCCAAGTTCCCCAAGCTTGATAATGAGCTTCTTGGTGTCAAGGGTGTTACCGATGAGGAGATCAAGGAACTTGTCAAGCCTTTTGTTCAGTAGAGATACATAAAATATCAATAGATAGTTACAAATCCAATCATATAATATTAATTTCCTTGTTCGACCGTCATGATCATATTTCTGTAGTATCAAACTGATACTTGCGAGTCTGATGTATAATCTAGCTAGATCTACATTGGAAACCTATTCTTAAAAGTATTTATATCCACAATCAGATCTATAAATAAACATATGTAGATTCTAATGGCTCTTGAGCATTCAGGACATAGGCTTCTACAACATATGATATAATGGGTCGCAAGAAATCATCTCAGGTCTTGTTTCATAGATGAAGGCTGTATCACTATGTGAGTGTGGGGAGTATTCTAGCAAGTGGCGTTGTTACGAAATTATTAACTAGTAGGGTTTAATATATACTGAAATTTTAGGTTAATGTAAACTTTGTAGCATCGTTTATGTATTTTCAATTCAGTCCTCTGGCAACGGGACAGTATCTTCGGATAAGTAAGAGCTGAGAATGAGTGTTATTATTTTTCTAGAATACATATATCCAGGAGATTTAATTCTTGTACAGTCTAGCTTAAGTTTCTTAAATTGTATCTTACCTTTACTTAGTATTGTCTGTTCTTTATATCTACTTGGTTATATGAATTTCATATTAGCTCTGGTCAAGTTTCCAGCTATAGTTCCTACTATGGAGGTAGTTTAGGCCATCTTTAAAAGCCCTCCTATAAAACTGCATATTGGAATTGTTTCTTTACATATTGTAGCCCATTCCTCTTGGTCATCAATTCATTATAGATTTCTTTTCTGAAATGAAGACTTCCGCCATCGCCATATTGATGTATCGCCATTACTTCTTCTGTCTCTCGAAAGTTGAAATCCAATCGCAACAAGTAATATAGTTACAGAATTAATGTAAACCTCAATTCTATTTCCTCCAGGTCTCTGATATTCATTTCTGTTATCTGCCGCCATCGCGGGGTATCCAAAATTAGAAGTTGCGAGATAGGCGAATCTTGGATTGCGTGATTCTGATAGGGGTTGCACCATCGACAAGCCGGTTACCTGGAACATTTTTATAACCGAGCGTAACCCACGAGGCGATCTGTATGGATATTCCCCGCAGATATTGAGTGCTAAACACGGATTCTTGCCGGTATCTCGGCAATGTTGAGTTTCAGTCGTCAATGCCTGGTTTGATGATCGCTGGAAGACAGTGCCTAAATAACATAGGGAAGGGATCAAAGCGCTGCCATTTCTCAGAGTTTGGGCCGCTATAGCGATTTTAGTTATTGAAATAAATAACGAGTATCATAACCTTCTGATGAATTCGTCTGATGCTTGGCCATCTTGCATCGTCTCCATCTGTCATACACGGAACCGGGCTACACCCGATCAAGCTCAGAATAATCCAATCAGCAATCTTTTAATACATCCAATCATCATCTATAATTCCCTTTAATCATCAAGTCTCTCATATCATTCACTGTCGTAGTAATTCCGCACGTTACATCCCTGGAGTTGAGTGATTGATAGTCCAAATAACACCATCGCCCCGTGTGGGGATCTCACCCCGACACCGGTCTCTCCCACGATGTCTCTTTGAGAAGAAGCTCGTCACGTCATTGGCAGAATTGCGGGCATGGGATAACATAACCAAGCGTGATTCGACGAAACCTACATGACGCCATGCGCTATGCTCTTCGGGAGTCTGTTAGGTTACTTGCATCCGTTGAAAAGGATCGGATTGCCTGTTTTGTCGAATGGACGGTAGATTATTGAAAAGGCTCGTTTACCCCTCGTAAAGTTTGGATTTATAATTTTCTTTGTGAAGAGAAGTGCTGGTATTCGATTAAAGGCGTGTTGTGTTTGTTGACTTGGGCCGCCTAATCAGTCTGATATTGCATGTAGATATACGGCATAGATATCAACACCATGAGCGCATACCTCTCCCTTTCGGCCGAACCGGGTTTCGGAGCACGGATACCACTATCATTCGTAACGGATTCGGAGCAGGAACATCCTGTGTCTCAGACAACATCAGACTCTCAGCCTCGATATACACCACCTACCGATTTAGCAGCACAAGACCAAGCAAGCGATTCTGGAGGGCAACATCCCATACCATCTTCTCAGACAGTTCTTTTATTACATGGCTTACGGCAACCATACCAAATTACCGACGGGCACCCAGTCCCTAGCACAAAACACGACCATGAGCTGCTAGTCCGCACTGATACTATTGGACTGAATCCCATCGACTGGAAGTCACCGTAAGTAGATCGACGTATATGATATAATTATAGCTACTGACACAGTCCATAGTGACTACGGTTTTGCCATCCCTGAGTTACCATACATCTCCGGCCGCGAAGCATCAGGCACCGTCGTCCTCGCCCCTCAAACCCCTTCAAGAATCAAATCCGGCGACAAAGTAATCGTCATATCCACAGACTACCGCGATCTCCGCAAAGCAACATACCAACAATACGTAGTCGCCTCGGACTTCAACGTCGTGAGAATTCCAAAGGAAATCACAATCAAGCAAGGCGCTACACTCGGAGTCGCATATGTAGCTGCAGCTCTGTCATTGGGAATTTGTCTCGGTGTTGATTTTACATCCGTTCAGGATGGTCCTAATATTCTCAACCTTGTGAGAGAGGTATCAGAAGAAGCACTTCCGGAAGATATTAGGGGAGAGTGCTTGAATAGTATCTTGCCGAATGAGGGTGCTAAGGCTGGCGATTGGATCGCTATCTGGGGCGGCTCTTCAACCTCGGCTGTTCTAGCAGTTCAACTAGCTCGCCTCGTTGGACTGAAGGTTGCTTTGGTTGTTGATAACGCAAAGCATGGAGTTCGAATTTCCGAGAACCCCGTTCTTCGGCCGGACTTGCTGGTTGATAGCCATGATCCCGAGCGAGCTGTTGCTGTTCTTCGCGCCAACACTAGAGGGAAACTTCGCTTCGGTATTGACACAAGAGGTAAAGATACAGCTGAAGTGTTACTCCGCGCTCTTGGCCCTGAAGAGCTTCATCGAAGTGCAGCGAATGTCACCTCGCCGCCTAGCACTCCGCCCGCTGAGCCTATAGTGCCCGCTCATTTAGTCGGTATGAGTGGTCTTCCCAAAACGGGTCAGTCAGCAGGTGTTATCTTCCATACTATCCCTTTCAAGCTGTATCACGAAGTACCAGAGGTTGGCGAAGTGCTATCGAGATGGCTGGAGAGATTATTGTCAAGTCGTGCGCTTGTACCACCCAGAATTATCGATGTCGAGGATGGTCTGCATAACGTGAACAGGGGGCTGGATAGGATGAGGAAAGGGGAGATTAGTGGAGGAAAGCTGGTGGTTGACTTGAAGACGAACCAATAGAGAGATTCCAAAGGTAGACCAAAAATGAAGAAAAGAAGAGTTCCATTATTATTATCTACAGCCAAACTGTAGTTACTTGCCTGAAACTTGGCGTAATGCTGACTCTGCTATTGGCTGCGTATTCCGTATCCTACTCCACGAGAGGACATGGATTTGGCTCCCAAGCATCCAAAGGGTGTCCCATGTACGAATAATCGGGTTATTAGTCCAGAACATTCTTTTCGACGCCTTTTTATATTTATATACCTTCAATAGTCACTTTTCATCGCTCGTTAACCAAAGACGAGCTGAATCTATCTCCTTCATAACATCCCTTGACAGCCTCAACATGTCTTCAAACAAATCATCACAAGCTCTTCGAACAGAAGTTTCTAAACTAGCCAGACTATCCAATATCCAAGGTGGTCTGCCACCTCTTATGAGGGGCCTACCAGTTCTGGCGATCATGGCTGGAGAGGCTATCGCAAAGACAACAAGCACCACAAACATGATTGAAGAGCGAATGCTTGGAGCGGACGAGGTATTCATACTGCAAAGTCCTCAGGAATCGACAGCAAGTCCAGCTAAGAATGATTTTGGTCGACCAGGCGTAAAATTGATGTGCCAGACATGCGGGCAGAAGACGGGCAAGATCCAGGGGGTAGGAGTGTTTGATATTTCACGGGCCCATAGCTCTTTGAAAGAATATCATCAAATGTCTGGGAATGGGAACTCAAATAGTGATGTATGAGAGAGGTATGGAAGCCATCCGGAGTTGAAATCTTCAGCTATTCTATTGTACAAAATCTAGTTATTCCACTCTATCACCTCGATCCCAATTCAATCTCATCTCCTTCTCAACCAACACCCTAGATCTTTAAGCAGATCCTTATTCTACCAATTTCCGCAACGCTGGTTCAAAGTGCTTATACATAGTGTAATGAGTCTCATCCTCAAACTCATGCAATTCGCTGCCTCGTATGCGCTCCGCCATATACCGAATCATCTGAATAGGTGCATTCACGTCCTTCTTCCCATGCCATATCTGAATATCATCATACTGAACCTTCTCAAGATCAAACCCCCAATCCTGCGACGTGAGGAGATTCATCTCGTGCACAGCAGCGTCAGCTCCCTGGCGAAATGGCTCATCAAGAACCATATCTACCAACTCCTCTAAGCTCATGGACTTTGGTTTGGACTCCTCGCTCTCAGCTTCTTCTTTCTTGCGTTCAGCTTCGAGCCAATTGTTGAGTCTTCTGGAAACAGGGCCGGATAGGACAGCCCATCTGATAGATAGGTACAGCATGTACAACGCTCCCCTGAGAGTCGATGGAGAATGCTCCGCCCAGACTTTGAAGACTCGGCGGTAGTACTCAACGTGCTTCGTACCAGCCGCCCAATGCGGTGCAGTTGCAAAGAGTCCCACGCTGGTCACCGTACGCTTTGGCAACGCGTAAGCACAAGCTAAAGCGAACGGACCGCCGCCCGAGAGACCGAAAACAGAAAATTGAGGAATTCCATGTGCTTTAGCAAACTCCACCACATCAGTTGGCCAATCCAAGATCTGATACCCAGGTTTAAACGTCGACAGTCCGAAGCCGGGTCTGTCGAGAGCTATGAGACGAACACCACAGCGTTGAGCAATCTCGTGAATAGGCTGAGCTTCAAGTCTGCAGGAAGGATATCCGTGGAAGTAAAATACAGGCTTTCCATCTTGTTTTCCGAATTCTGCAAAGCCTAGCGTTCGACCATCTGAGAGGCGAAAAGTTTGGTGGGTTCGGGAAGATGTAGAGAGTAAACGTTGGGTTGAAGACGTTGAGCGGTTTCGGGCCGCCTGGACTGACATTTTGAGCATTTAATTAATGGAATAATGAGGGAGTGAGCCGGGAAATGTGTGTTTGTGAGATCTCAGGTTTATGTTATATAGCGGGTCAAGGCTTACACGCGGGATACGCGATACGAGAATACGGAATACGAGGCCAATCAGCTGCCACCATCATTCAACTGGGGCAGCACCAAGAACTCACTATCAGGCTTCAGCATTTCGAGCATGTATAGCCTCTAATTACGGCTAACATCAATTTCAGGGCATAAATGAGGTTGTGCCAATTAAACGGTCTTAAAGTAAGGCGACCAAAACACGCCTTCAGCATCCCAAGCCCTCTTCACGTCCCTCAAAACCTCCAACCTCTCCTCATCATACATATCACTCAAGTCCTTTCCAGGCCTCAAATTATTCGGGAAACTTCTCGGCACTCTCCCCTCATCAATCTTCCTGAATCCCGCAACAACATCATCTAGAATTGGCCCAAACGCCTCTCGTGTCCTATCCTCCTTGGCCACCATTACCATAAACGCATTGATGTTTCTATCCCTGCCCTCCACGAACTTCTCATCTTTTATCGCTGAAGTTTTGTCGGTGTTGTAAGCTGAGATGATGAGGCTTGATTGTTGAGCATCTGGATAATCCTCCGTTGCGATGCGCCATTTGTTGAAGCCAGCTTTTATGGCTTCGGCTGTGGTTTTGTGAAGACGGCAGGATGCTATCGTTTTGTGGCCGTGGTGAGAGTTGTAGATGTTCATCTTGGCATTGATATTCTCAAATGGTAACAGCTCTGTGTTTGCCACGACAGTCTTGCTGACGATGTCATCCTGGAAAAGCAAGGCCGTTGCTTTCTCAGCCTGCTCGGCAGGACCAAAATACTGGTATCCCAGAATTATGATGGGAGATCCAGCCGCTGGAGTACCGGGAGGACTTCGTGCAAAGGCCAAGCTCGTGTATCCTTCTGCTGAAGGGTGGCCCAAACTCAGAAAAGTCTTGATAGCGACGTCTAGTGCTGGAGCAGGAAAGATGAGTGACCGCGTCCAGATCTTGTTGTCATCCATGTTGAGACTGGAAAGTGAAAAGGCAGAGACAGTCAGCTCCGTGACGACGCCGAGTCCATGACCCGCGCCGCAAAGAACGTTAAAGAGAGTTTGTTCCTTGCCCTTTGTAGAAGAATCGACTTCAACAACATCGCCTGAAGCAGCAATAAGCCGGAACGAAACCATGTTGTCTACCATCCATCCATGAACGCCAATTTGAGCACTGTTTCCGCCCCCAAGCATACATCCCACAAAGCCAACAGCATCAGAGTTGGGAATGGGGGTGTAGTAGCCCTCGTCTGCCAAAGTCTTCAGTACCTCTCCGACGATGACACCCCCACCAATCTTCACTGTTCCTTCATCCTTCTTCAGTTCAATCTTCTTGAAGAGCTTCATGTCAAGGTACAGAGATGCTGAGTCCACACTGACGAATGTTCCATGGCCTCCACCAGCAGCAACTATTGTGAGCTTGTTCTCCTTCGCGATACTAAGGGCATGTTTCACATCTTGCTCAGTCTTTGGAGTGACTATCAGAGCAGGATGTTCGATGTGTGTGTCGGACCAGCGAGGGAGTTGTGGTGTATCAGTGCCAGGGACGACATATTCGCATTGAAGCAGTTCAATACCCTTTATTTGAGCAGACATATTCACAAAGACAATTGGGAACAATAAGATGGATTATTATTTACTTATTTGGCGGACTAGGTCCCGTTCTTATACCCTGTCCTTCGAGTTGATGGATCTAGTGCTTACCTTTCTCTGAATATCTGACATGCTCACTTCCGAGATACCCGACTTCTAAGCCGTAGTACTATCACGATATCACATCAGCAGTATTATCCCAAGCGCTAATTAACTCACATATCCATTCCCCAAGGTCAGATCAAGTCGCGCCAGCACGATTAATCGTCCATCCTAACCCACGAATCCGCATGGCCCTTACACTTAACACACCACAAACTCCTCACCTTGAGCGTATCCACTGATCCCCCCTGATCATCCCTAACCCTATATGGCACATCCATCACGATCTCACACTGCAAGCAAATAACCTGATACACATTCTTCCCCTCTGCATTACAGGGGACACACCACCCTGGGCCGAGGTGATGAGTAATTTCGTTACACTTTTTGTTTCCGCAGTGTGAGAGAAACGTATCTCTTTCTATTTCACGCTTTGAGGCGGCGTGTTCAATGTATATTTCTTTGAGGCAGCGGAGACACATTGTCTTGGAGCCAGTGAATGAGGCGTGGCATCGGGGACAGGTCCGGGATGGGGGGTTGAATGCTGGTACGAGATAACCACGGAGGAAGGATTGGCGGATAAAGGATGCGTTCTCGTCAGTCATTGTGACGGGTGACTGGGGAGTGTTACCTTGTTGACTCATTTTGAACTGAGTGAGTGGTGATTCTATCTTGAAACCGTTATGTTAAAGCGTTGATGTTGGAACTGTCGTTAGAGGTCAAGATCTTCAGACATGAAGAACCAGTTAATCTTATAGGAAAAAAGGTATTGATTGTCGATTTGCCTGTTATTGAGTGTGCAAATGAACCAAGGTCTTGTTCAGTTGAGACGCGACATGCTTTGTTCTTCAACATACTCCGTTCACTCAACACAAAGCACTTTCGTTCTATGCTGGCGAGCAAGGTAATCAGAACAGACCATATAAATCACACGTTTATCACTGGAGCAAATTTTCAGCCATCGTTCATAGCAATCGTATTCAGTTCCCAAAAGGCGTCTCATGTATTCGTCGTAGTACCCAATATGTCCGTCGTGACTCATCTCTCGTATTCTCATCGCCAAATTACCCTGTTCTCCCTACTCACCGCATCCATGTTCAAAGCGCCGGTCCTTCCCACTGCTCACGACGCAGTCTAACAAGCCAAGACTGTTTATGCGGGAAAGAAATCTGCTTCTCACGCGAAAATCCCGTAAACTCTAGACCCTGCAGAAACCTACTCATTGTCAGCGCTGACCAGCCATGTTCGAAGGAACAAACTCACCTCGCATTGTCCACTCTCGGTTCAAGGCATATACTCATTGTTCGATAATCAGATGTCAGGCACCAATGCACCAATCCCGTCAGCCAGATTGGAACCCGTCCTCTTGCCCATTCTTCTCCAATGAACACGTGAAGGCCTCTATCCCAATCTGCCGCATCGCTGCCCAGGTGTTGGCCGAGGATGTCCTCTTTGACCCAGTAAATCTCAAAGTAGCCAAATGGTACGCCGTCCCATTGTCCAATTACAGGGAACGAGTTGGCTTGGTTTAGTGATTTGGTGAGGAATTGTTCATCATGCTCGCCCCAGAAAGCACTCACTCGAGGCTTTTTCATCCACATTTCCAACAGGGCTGCGTCATTCATCGTAGAAAGATGAGATTGCTCAGGAGGTTTGGGTCCAACGGGTCCAAGGTAAGGTACTGGGTTGGGTGAAATGGAAGCAACTCGGAACGAAAGGTACTGGTTAACACTCGGGACAAATCTCGTGTAGAAGACTTCGCCCATCCTAGGTGGCTTGGGTCTCATAGGGTGACGGATATTATTCGTAAAGATGTATTGAAGAGGAGCAGGCGGGTAGTAGGTCGGAAGATGAGAGCTCGAAAAGAAAGGTCCAATAGGGAAGCTTGGCGGGTTCACCATCGATGTTGGAGTTGGTCCACCAGGAAGATCATGATCTATTCGATTCAGAGATGAATGCGGTGAATGGCGCTGGAAAGTCTTGTGGAACGGCGATGGTGGTTCCATTGGTAAAGGTGAATTCGGGCGACTCCCAATAGGTGATCCGGGGACAGAATCATAATTCGCACCAGCTTTGTTAGGCTGCAAAGAGAAGAGAAAAAGCCGACCGGGGAGTTGCCAAAACATGCGTCTCGAGACAAACATATCAGACCAATCCTCCCCATTATCATCCAAACTCGTTCCAACAGCACTGCTGCCCGAAGTTATAAGTCCCATGCGCTCAAGCTTGGGGATCAAATTCCGACCTCGGAGCACTCCATCGCGCTTGATGTTGATTCGCCATTCACCACGAGGTTTCGCAGCTTGGGGCGTCTTTGCCGCTGCTTGAGCAGGAACTTGCGGCGCTGGCTCGGGCTGGTGAAAGTACCAGTACAGTGTAATCCACAGCATCATGGCAATCTGTCTTGTGGGACTCGCAGCGGGTTTAAACTCGGAGCTCGAAGGGTTCGCGATGGACGAGATGAAGAGGTTATCGCCCTGCAGCGTCGGTTTAGCGAAAGAGTGAATCTGCCTCTTCGCTTTCCCATCCAGCGCAACACCGTTCTCTCTATTCTCAACATCCTGCTTCTCAGTATCATCATCAGATCCATCATCGCTCTCCGTGTTCAGCACAACAGTCCACCCCACAGGGAACGCATTATGATGCGTGTTCAACTCATGGCTCTTAAAGCCGAGACCTGCAAAGACGGGTGTGACAGTAAAGGTCTGCCCGTCTGGCAGGCGAATGACCTGGGGAGCCATAATCGCGCGCTTCTTCCTTTTTCGGGGCTTATCCGTCGACTAATCGGGGGGTGGGCGCTGTAGTGTTGCGCTTGCGGGGGATCGGCTGGAGGCGGGAGGGGGGAAGTTGACTTATGTTTAACTTGGTCTTAGGTCGGTGCTAAAGCTCCTGGAGAAGAGTTCCAGAAGACTGCCTCTTTCGGATCACATGCTGACCTTTGAGGAGGCGATCGTGACAAACGCCGAGGCGATGGTTGGATGCTCTGATGGAGGTGGTGGAGAGATGTTATATAGGCGTGGTTGGAGGTGAGGGACAGTAAATATGGGCACTGTACCCTGCCTGAGCCCCAGGGTCTAACACAGTATTAATATGAAAATGCACTTATTCTTGTACGTCATGATAAGTCCATCTGTCACATCATACCCCGCCATGAACTGGAATGCTTGACTCTACCTATCTCGACAGCTTTAATCCCAATACGAGATTGTTATCTCGAGGTTTTCGTTTATCGCGCTATCAGAATCTCCATGTTACAGATCATTTATGCAAGACATAAATCTAACATTAAATCAATTGTTTGTTGCCAATCGCTATGCGTACTCCATAATACATCCGAAATCGCAACCAGTTCAAT
This sequence comes from Fusarium globosum, assembly GCA_013396165.1. Classification (NCBI taxonomy): domain Eukaryota; kingdom Fungi; phylum Ascomycota; class Sordariomycetes; order Hypocreales; family Nectriaceae; genus Fusarium; species Fusarium globosum. Next base: position 125,896 of record JAAQPF010000043.1, read on the forward strand.
TTACAGCAGTCTCCCTCTGAAGGTGTCACCACACCCACCATCAATAATTGTCGCGTGTTCTAAGCCCCCAATGCTAAGCCATTCGCCATGGTCTGATGTTTAGTGTACAAACTTTGCATCTACCCACTTCTAGATCTCCTCGTTTACTGCTTCTTCTTCTTGACCTCTTCGGCAGATCCGGGACTCTCGTCGTCGTCGTCTTTGCCCTCAGTCATCTTAGTACCATCTCGGCCCTTCTTCTCCTCCTCGAGAACCTTTCGTACTTGCTCGCCTCCCAAGTCCTTCTTCTCATCCCAATCAACATCGTACTCACTAGCCACGACCTTGATCTCTTTTCGAAGTTGATTAGCCTCGTGAACCAACTGCTCCCATCGATTCTGATCAAATCCTCGTTCTTGGTAAAGTGCAGCTTGTCGCTTTGACACCGTCACCTTCATGGCCGCCTTGTAGCTTAGATCGCGGCTGATGTAGAGGAACCAGAGATAAGCGCCCATGACAGTTGTCAGACCAGCGAGATACGTAACGGGCTCGACCAGATCCCAGCCCCATTGTGTGTGGAAAGTGACATAGTAGACAACTCCCCACCATCCAGCCAATGCAGCAAAGCCACCTTGTGCCAGTCGATGCGCTCCTTTGTGCGCGAGTGCGTCGCATTCGTTCTTGACCTTTGACATTCCTTCAATGTCGCGTGACATGCGTCTTAAGTTCATGCGCATGTAGTAGGTTCGGTCTCTGAAACTGGGCACTGCCACTCGAAGTTCCTTGTCGAAGCCCTCAACATCAATAGCAAACTCTCGACCGCGAGCAGCATCTCGAATAAAGTCTCCGATCTCGGTGCTGCCACTCCATCGCACCCAGTTCGCCTCTTTACGGGAGGGACCTTCATGGCCAAGACCAGAGTATGACGCAACATTACCGCTGCTGTTCTTCTTGTCTTCCTTCTTTCCATGCTGTTCTTCCTGGTCGGCTTCGGCTCGGAAAACGATGTCGGGTAGCTTCTCGCGGCCCTTATACTGGACTGGAGGTATTTCGGCTTGAATCAATCGCTCGAGGTAAGAAAGAGGTTGATGAGGATGCACGAGAAGAGCTAATGGCTCAACTGTTTCACCTTTGTCTTCGACATCTTGTTGCACTGGTCTGTTGACGTGTTCTTGCTCGGGATGAAAAGGCATTGGTAGGATGAGCTTCAGTAGACGCGTTGGGGTTGTCAATAGACGTCCTGTGCGTGTCAGTATAGGCCTTGTGGATTGATCGTATCAAGCTCACCCTTCTTCATTTCCGTCTTGTCAGGTATGTCGGGATCCTTCTCAGCCTCCGAGTCCACTCTATGCCATGGTCGGTCATTCTCCAAGGTCTGAGCGCTGGCACCAGATGTGACCTTCTTCATATCCCTCTTGCGCGCCTTTTCACTCAACTCTTCTTTCCGCGCTGTCTCCTCTTCCGACTCAACAGCAGCAGCCTCTTGGTTGAAACATCTTGTCGTTGTGAAAGCGCGTCTAAAAGCTGTTTGTTTCGTTTCGCATCTGTACAACGCTGGTAATTGATGGGAAGCAAATTGTGTATGTGGTCGTGATGCTCGTAAAGCAGGAGAAACTCCGAGCGCAGCGCGCCTCAAAGCGTGATTCATGACTGCACCTTTGCGAAGTTAAGGTAGAGGTCGTGTGTTGTGTGATGAGGGAGCAGTAGATCAAGGTGCTAGTAAGCTTAAGCTTTCTGGCCAAGGCGGGAGGCACATGCACAGGGGGGACACAGAAATAAGGTCGTGTCATTCATTGACAGCCAAGATTTGACTTGCTTGTTTTGGAATTCATTGCCCGGTGCGGTCACCACTATCTCATCGATCAATCGATCAGCTGCGGCTTGTGACGTCAGGACCTAAGCCAAGCTTTGTCTGTCCCTGGAAGCTTCATGCACTCGGGTTCTGATTGGTTGAGAACCCACTGCTCATCGTTGACGCAGTATCACTGCCGCAATCCTCAGCTCAGCCAAGAACACAGATATCAGAGACATGGCGCTGTATGAGACTTATGATGATTCGCTCCGGAGGTTAACTTCCTGGTTTCAAGCCTCTTATGCATTGCCACGTACGCCTCCAAGTTACACAGAGCTTCTTGTCAAGGAGAACGCAAAAGGCAATGCAATAACGAAGAGGTGACAACAAGAAATGTAGAGGAAAGTTGAGCCATCATGTAAGTTTATTAGCAAGTTTGAATATCCTCTAGTTATCATATTGACCTGAGTGAACGGCAATGAATGGGTCATGACTTCAAACGCTGGGTGCAGTTGTTCAGATATTGAACTTACCTATTATACCTAGTTACACTTCTAACGTTTGAATTATGCCAAACAACGTTCAAAAGCAAAAACAAAGCATAAAGGGGAAACATTTCCACATCCTTTAACTTCAGGTATTGTGCTGTATGACACTCAACACTTAATGAATTGTTGCATCATGGTTGTGTTATTCTGCAGGTTCCAAATAGAGTGGCCTACCCTGTAGTCCCTGACTTGACTAACTCCGGTTTAAAGTCGAGTTAAACAGCAACATGGGTTTAGAGTCCAGTCTCAAGCACCCATGCTATCACAGCCCAGTCTAGTAGGCACTATGCAAAAGTCCATAAAGCTTTCTTATTATATGTTTAGCCAACTATTTTGTCTTCGCTCATGATCAAGTTCAAATGCAATTGCCAAGGCTCTTGTTCTTATGTTGAGCCGCTACTCATCTGCAATCTCGCCTACTAAATTACCTCTCTCTATTGCGTACAGACAGACATTGTAACTATGGAGGTCAATTGGTATCTAACTCTTTGTTCCTGGATTACTGTTCCAAAAGCCTATTCTTAATAGAGATATCCACTTCCACTGCGAAACGAACTATTCACTGGCAAGTTCGCTCAGACCACATTGGCTGATCCCCAAGAGCTTCCCTTTGGTGTTGAGGGGCTTCAGGGGTCCAGAGGGGTTGGACCCCGCACTAGACTGCTTGAGGTTACAATCCGACCAATTCTCTGAGCAACCCGTCCACGGCTCATTTCCCCATAGGTACAACAAGTCGGTGAAGTCAATTTTCCTTTTCGTCAAGCCCGAATCTCGCGTCTCTCGTATCAATTGGGCGTCTGATTTGTTTCGCTCCAACTTTTGTTTCAACATCCCCAAACCTTCCTCCATCAGCTTATACCCCGCTTCATAATGTCCGATACCAAGGTCTACCGCGCCAGCACGACTGCGCCTGTCAACATCGCCGTTGTCAAGTAAACACTACACTTCCATCGCATCTTGAAGGCCTTCACTCATACGATACAGATACTGGGGAAAGCGCGATGCTAAGCTCAACCTCCCTACCAACAGCTCCCTCTCCGTAACCCTCTCGCAAGCCGATCTCCGAACCCTCACAACAGCCTCGTGCTCGAGCACCTTCACTGATGGCGACAGCCTCACTCTCAACGGAGAGTCCTCCGACATCTCTGGCGCCCGGACCCAAGCTTGCTTCCGCGAGCTTCGATCTCGCCGTGCCGCTCTCGAGGCCGCCGACTCTTCGCTCCCCAGGCTGTCTACATATCCCCTGAAGCTTGTCTCCGAGAACAACTTCCCCACTGCTGCTGGCCTTGCTTCCTCAGCTGCTGGTTTCGCTGCGCTCGTCCAGGCTATCGCTCTTCTGTATGAGCTTCCCGACTCGCCTTCTGATCTTTCGCTCGTCGCTAGACAAGGCTCTGGATCTGCTTGCCGCAGTCTATTCGGTGGATATGTCGCGTGGAGAATGGGCGAGAAGGAGGATGGAAGCGATTCCAAGGCCGACCTTGTCGCTCCCGCTTCACACTGGCCTGACATGCGAGCTCTGATCCTCGTTGTCAGCGCCGCCAAGAAGGGTGTCTCTTCCACCTCTGGCATGCAGCAGACCGTTGCTACATCTGGTCTCTTCAAGGAGAGAATAGCAAACGTTGTCCCCGCCAACATGACCGCCATGGAGGAGGCCATCAAGAACAAGGACTTCCCCAAGTTCGCCGAGGTCACCATGCGTGACTCCAACTCTTTCCACGCCACTTGTGCCGACACCTACCCTCCCATCTTCTACATGAACGACGTCTCCCGCGCCGCCATTCGTGCTGTTGAGTACATCAACGAGAAGGCTGGCAGGACCATTGCGGCTTACACCTTCGATGCTGGTCCCAACTGTGTTGTCTACTACGAGGAGAAGGACGCTGATACCGTTGTCGGTACTTTCTACCAAGCGCTCCAGGGTGTTGGCGGCTTCAAGGAGGGTGCTGCTAGCGCCAAGTCTAGCGTTGAGCTTGAGAGCACTCTGGCTTCTACTTTGAAGGAGGGCGTGAGCAGAGTTATTTCCACCAGTGTTGGCGAGGGTCCTATCAAGACTGATGAGTTCCTTGTTGGAGAGGATGGTCAGGCTGTTCGACGATAGATGGCAATATAAAAGATTTAGTGGAGTAAATAGCATGTTGGAATGATATATACAGAAGTTTGAAGCTGAAACAAAATAATTGTTACTTGTTATTCTGGAAGTGATCCCGTTCATCATTATTCCAATGCCGCCGATCATGATCATGAGTTGAACCGTCGTTGATCCTCCACATCGCCGTGTGGGGCCGTCCAAACTCACCTCCACGCCTTCACTCGGCTCCGGGGAGCATGATAAGTCTCCACCAAAAGATCAATGCCTTCCTATAAAAGAGACCTCTTTGAGTTTTCTAAATCCTAGTCGCACCGTAGTTTTAAGGGCGCATTGTACCTGCTGGTCGCACTGACACGTCTTCGCCCTGCGGGGCACTGCTTGTGTCACTGCAACATGTGCCGTAACACTGCTCTGAGCTGCCTGTAGCCCACAGTCCTCCAACTCCCATCCTTACAACCTCATCAACACCATCGCGATGGATGGTCTAACGAACCTCCTGGGTCGCGGCGAACCTGTTGAGATCGTGGAGCTGGATAAATCCGGAAATGTCTCACGTACCTGGAATCACACCGTTGACAACCATGTCCGTTGCTTTACGTTCGCCTTTGAAGTATGAGTATCATGGCTAACTCAGCTTCAGGTTGTTGCCAAGTCGAAACCTAGCATCCCACTCATTCCCTCTCTGCGCGAGGCTTTCATGCCAGTCGGATACCCTCACTCTGTGTCATCCGACTACCTAAACTACCAATTCTTCGACTCACTTCAAGCTTTCTTCTCAACCATCACTTCCCTCCTCGCAAACCGAGCTCTCCTCCAAGGTCTCGGCGTCGGAGATGCCAACTCGTCCGCCACATTCGCGATGCTGCTCACAGTCCTCAAGGACGCCATGTCTCGCATCGCCACTATTGTCTTTGCCCAACAATTCGGTCTTCGTATTGAACCCGATGCCAAGCGCTTCCGCTTCCTGGCCGATCTTTTCAACGACACTGCCTTCTTTCTGGAGCTGTATAGCCCGTACTTTGGGCCCTATGGGAAGATCCTTGCTTTGACTTCTGGAGAGACGTTGCGGGCGTTGTGTGGCGTGGCTGCTGGCGCGAGCAAAGCTGCTCTTAGTGTACACTTTGCAAAGCATGACAACCTCTCTGAACTCAATGCCAAAGAGGCCAGCCAAGAGACCGCCGTGGGTCTTATCGGCCTTCTTGTTGGAACTATCGTGGTCAAGTATGTCGAGGACCACCATAGCGTTCTATTCTTGATGACCATTCTCGTCTTTGCTCATCTCTGGATGAATTACCTTGGAGTTCGAGCTGTGTGCATGGACAACCTCAACCAGCAGCGAGCAACCATCCTGTTCGAAGAGTATCTCAAGACCGGAAATGTGCTCTCTCCTGAACAAGTCGCCCGCCGTGAGAATATTCTTCTCTGGCGACCCGTCGTCCGAAACCAGCATGGACAGAAAATCGCACGCATCGAAATGGCCAAAAGCTACTGGGACGCCATGGGCGCCAAAGCTCCCGACAGCAACATTGTCATTATCGACGGGGCCCGGAACTCACTCTTTGTCTGGTATCACTCGAAACGCAGCTACACACCCATCAAGATCATGCTCTGGCAGGACGCTAGTGCCGTCCACGCCATCAGTGCTTGGTTCATGGCCATGGAGATGGCCTGGCTTCTGGAGAAGAGCCAGGGCTTCACCGACAAGCTGGATAAGATCTTCCGCGTAAAGGAAACCGTCGATGGCTACGAACAGAAGTGCGACAAGCGTGAGCTCTGGGATGAGATGCTCGCCAAGGGATGGAACATCGAGTCACAGGCCTTTGAGACAGGTGCGCCTGTTCGTCTGCTTGCGCAGCTGGAGGGGAAGAAGGATCAGTAGTTAGACTGGTGGTTCTCGGCGTCAAGGCGAAAGGGAATAATACCCTAAAACATGAAAATTGATTCAATGGAGATTTATGCTAGTCATCCAACCCTTTCTATGCTTTTTGCCCATGTTGTACATTTTCCAAACGCCCTCCAGTGAATCACACATACATCATACAGATTTTATACAGCAGTTCGTCCTTATGCTAGGAACGCCCACTTCTTGGCTCGCATCTTAACGCCCTCCCATGTATTCAACTTCGGCCGCACATCAAGATAGAAGCTAGGTCCGCCTTTTCCGTCTGGTCGTCCGGCGTAAAAGTCGATAACGTAGTCAACCCTCGTACCGCACCGGTCGATGACCCAATCGTGTCGGTCGAACGGCGCCGTGTAGCCGAGTATAGTATTGAAGCGGGCGGTGGGAGTCATGCGATCCATCTTGTTGGCAAAAGATTCGAGCTTGGGGCCATCACATCTAACACGATTAGTCCCTCTCCTACCAATATAGATGATATAGCCTTACTTGGTGCCCTTGAGATACGGCGCTTCCCACTCCTTGATCTCTTTCCAAGCTCTTTCATTAACGGCATTGTGGATCGGCACAACGGTCTTCATGTCTGCTACCCTCGCATCGTAGCCCTTTCGCTTCATCGCATCGAAAAACATCTTCTCCGAAGGATAGACCCAATTTCCAGAGGGATCTACACCTGTTTCCATTTCGTGATTCGCAGGCTTTGCAGGTTCTTTTCCATGATCGACCGGACACGCCGCAGGTCCGCCAGAGGTTCGTGGAATCGTGGATACAACGCGGTCGGTGTCAAGAGCGTCGTTGGAAGGAATTTGCGTAGGCGGCGGTGTAGGTTTGCTCGAGGGCCATGGGAGATATGACGAGAATGTTTGTGACCATGACTTGGACTGTGCTTGCGCTGTGTGGTCGACTGGACATCCAGCTGCTTTTGCTTTTGCGGCTTCGGCTTCACGGGCTTGAGCGAGCCATGCTTCGCGGGATTTGTGATCGACGGGACAGGCGTCTTTGTCTGCCATGACGAGGATGATACGCGGTGTTATCGTTGGGAAGCGTTGCGTTTCGAGAGATTCAATTGCGAGCAAGGATTCAGAAAATGGCGTAATTGATCATGGATGGATCGGATCGTAAATGCGCCGAAAACAGATTGGTTTGGAGGCTTGCAAAGAAAAATAAAATGGGCCAGCTCCGGATTTTTCCCCCAAGCCGCACGGGCAAGGAGGGTCCGGGCCGGAGACTAACCTACATCGCTGACTTCACTCTGTCCATGAATGGCTTGTATTAAATTGTCCAAGTTTAGGAGAGGTTTCTTGAAGTTATGATGACTCTTCAAAATTTAGGCCTCACTTACCCTGAGATTTAGGTTATGCTTATAAACCTTACCTAAGCTTTGGCAGTTGTAAGGCCCGGCGCCTAGGTGGTAATAGAGGTATGTCGTGCTTGCCACTGATGGACACTTCCATCCTCTTGCCATGTCCTGGGGTCCTTGATATAGGGTGTCAAAATAAATTCAGCAAAGCTTTTCCTAAATCTAGCAAAGGTGTACTAAGCTTATGCTGAATTACCTTAGTCTTTTTGTCATCTACGGTCAAGATCCTGAGTCTTCTTTTCTTTCCTCCCCTCATGTCAAGTTTGTACACGTCCACATCATCATCATCACCACAATCAAAGATCTATCAGCATTCATCATGTCTTTCACAGTGTTCCCCCAGCTTCCTGCAGAGTTACGGGACAAGATCTAGGATATCGCCGCGCGCAGTCACTTGGACGAGCCAACCGCCCACTTCGCCGAGTTCCTGGAATACCCCCAAGTATTTTGGCCACTGCGGCTTAAAGTCACTTCGAACGAAGGCCTCAATGTGCCTCCAAATCCGCCGGGAATATTCACAGCATTGATGAAAACCTGTAGCCACTCGCGAGCAAGAATGAAGGTGATTGAAGAGCAGTGGTGGCCCAGCAAATCCCTGTCTCTTCGTTATATGGATCCCAGTACGATCCGTACTGGTAACTTCACTGATATGCACTTCCGTGTCCGTCCCAACACATGGGCAGGAAAAACCATCGAGTCAATCGATGCCTCTAACGACCTTATAATCGTCTGCAGACTTCACGCCCGCACACGGCCGGCAACATGTCCCTCAGTCGAGTCTATGGGCGCTTTTTGGGAAACTGATACTGTACGCCGCATAAATCAGTATCTACCCGTACAAGCCATCATCCCTGGATGTCCCTTTGAACATCCGACCGATCTTCTACAACGATTTCCCCGACTTCGAGTTCTGTACATCATCGTCAAGCCCCAAGATATCATCATCGAGCCAAAGAGGGTCACCTTTACGACGAACTACTATAGGGATTACATACAAACTGAAAATCAGGCCCCCCCCAAGACATTCAATGCGCGACAGAGAATCTACTACGAAGTGCCCCGAGCAATCGCCAAAAAGTACGCAACGAGCGTGGAATGGGTCTATTCAAAGATGAAGGAGGCTTCTATTACGTCGCGAATGGGCAGAGATTTGCCCCCGCTTGTTATCCGGGTCATGACGTGGAAAAATGCTCCAGGAGTTCGAGGGCGCTTCGATCGCGGGTAACTAGTATTTTCCAAGCCAAAAAGAGATAATAGAATATTCGTTCTTCACAATTGCCAAAGTTTAGGTGAGTTTTATAAGAATAACCATAAATCTTAGGGTTGCTTTGAAAGATTCGATGAGTGAGGCCTAAACTTAGAAAAGCCATTTTATCTTGGTATAAGATTTTGGGTAAGTTATAATAACAAGACTACCCAAACTACTTACCTTAGTACCTACAAGTAGCGGTATATCAGCAGAATGTCGGGAAAACTTCAAAGGATCTAATGTGGTAGAACGCAGCTTCTAACTCTCTTCATTTCATTGGGCCATAAAAAGTCTTGCCCCCCCCCTTGAGTAGTAAATACAGGAGAAGTCAGTCTTTGTGCATGGTAGCCAAACATGGATGAATGGTTGCATTCTAACCGGAAAGAACAGGTGACAGATATGTGAAATATGCAAATCGGTCGTCCTGCATCGCATGCACCGAGTTTAAGCTGTATTGCCCACCTCACGGTAACTCTTATACTTCCTCATATGCCAAGCAATGCTTTTCCACCGCTCGCCCTTTTCGTCCTCAAACTCAACATCCATTCTTGGCCTCATAAAGTACGCGCATGAGAACCTATTCTCAATCGTCTCCCCCGGGTACGGAGCAACACGGTGCACCACAGACCGGAATTTCCTCCCCGAGAGGAAGCGGAGCGAGTCGCCTACGTTGACGACTGCGCAGCCGTCGCGAGGCTCCACGGAGCGCCACTCGTGTGTGTCCTGGTCGAACGTCTGCAGACCGCGATCGCCACAGAAAAGGATGGTGAGGCTGCCAACGTCGGTGTGGGCGCTGAGGCCGGCGTTGGGACCTTCGGTTGAGAGGGAGGGGTATCGCTGGACGGTCATGCACGAGGTTGACGGGTCCGTGGGGAGATGTTTGGGCGCGAGTGGTGAGCTTGTGTTGCGCCTTGCGTCGTGACTGATCTGGTCCAGGGCATCGAGCAGTCCTAGACCAATCTCATGGAGCTTGTCCATGACGCTGACCAGAAGGGTAGCTTCGTCTTGCAGTACATGTGGTAGGGAGAGGGTATGCCCGTCTACGATGGGGTTGCATATGCCATCTCGGGGAAACTGGTAGGATAGCGTTATGTTATTCACAGTTCACCGATGAGTGAACTCGTTGGAAAACTTACGGTGTATCCTTCCACGCCATGCTTCTTCCCATCTCCAGCAAGGCCCGCGTTCCTCCCGAAAGGCGTGTAACTACACTCAACAAGTCAGAACGAACGCAACAATGCCGCAGAGTTGAGGATGAACGCACCCATTGAGCTTCCAGGGGCCGATTGTGTCGACGTCATACTTCATCTTCGTATCCTCGTCCAGCTGGAAGAAATTGTTCACGGCCTTATATACCAATGGTATCTCTTGGGTGACTGGTGTAGGCTCTTCGTTAGCACTCTGTAGATCCAGGTACAAGAACCCGTCCTTTCCACATGCTCTTCGGAGAGCGGACAACTCATTGGCGTTTCCTTGCTTGATCCTTGTATACGAGATGGTTGTAAAGTCAGCGGACTCGGGTGAAGGGACCTCAGTTGTGTTGGTGATTGTGGCTGTGGTTGACATATTGGCCGGCTTAGATGGTGAGTATACTTCTTGAGGCAAGGGGTCGAGAATCGGCATCATAGAATTTTAGAGCCTCTGGGCCTCTCATATATCATTATTCCGAACGGCTGGAATGTCGTTAAAGGCTCCGATTGAGCCCATGTCTTGAAAGCGAAGAATACATGACCTTTGACACAAGCATTGGACGTCACCCATGTTGTGCTTTGAGTACGCATGCAGTGTCACTCATGCAGGGTTCGCCAATCATCATCATCATTGGTGTAAGTCGGTATAAGTCAACATTCTGCGGGGTCATTGGTATCCATTTCATGCAAGTCACTCCTGTAAAAGATCGATTCTGACACTACATCGCATCAGCTTATCATAGGTTGATATCGGTATAGGGATCGCCTACTGGGCCCTGGCCGTGGGAGTCTTTTGAGTCCGTACCCAGCTCTAATCCTTCGTCTATGCTATTGCGACACAGATCACAATGAGCATCCCAGGCCTCCCCGTAGAGGGATCACCGCAATCTTACTGGCAGCATGAAGCCCAGAAGCAACAAGTACCTCCAAATACTGAACCTCTCCCAAGCTCATGTGATGTGGCTATTGTGGGCGGCGGTTATGCAGGCATTGCTACGGCATTCCACATACTGAAGACGGCAACTCCGCCACCAAGTGTGTTCCTCCTGGAGGCAAAAGACCCGTGTTCTGGAGCTACAGGACGGAATGGAGGACACCTGCGCCCTGACTACCTGATGGGAGCTGCGAGCAACTCCAAGAGGTACGATGCCTCTGCGGCGGCCGAGATTGTGCAATTCGAAGCCCGTCATCTCGACGTGATGAGGGCTCTCATCAAGGCGGAAGCTATTGACTGCGACTTTGCGGAGACAGAGAGTCTCGCTGTTCTCACAACCCCCGGACAAGTCACCATGGTGCGTGAGGCATATGAGGACTTAAGGCAAGCATCGCCTTTCAGTGATACCCTGCTAAATGTGGTAGAGTTCTACGAGGGTGATGATGCACCTGAGCGTACAGGACTGCGAGGTGCAAAAGGCTATTTCTCCACGCCTGCAGCTCGGGTATCGCCCTACAAGCTTCTCACGGCTCTTTTGTCGCGGTGTGTTGACATGGGGCTCTCACTAAAGACCCATACTGCGGTGGCATCAGTTGAGCATGCTGAATCAGACGGTCATGCCCTCAAAATGCGCTCGGGAGAAACTATGACAGCTAAAAAAGTCGTCATTGCCACCAACGCCTATACCTCAGCACTTCTCCCAGAGTACGCAAGTTGTATTGTGCCCTGCAAGGGACTTGTATGCCACATCACAGGCCCTAAGGATAAGCCACTGCCGAACCTCCTCGCCGCAAGTTATGCTATAATGGAACAGGACCCCATCTCCAAGAAGACCGGATACAACTATATGGTACAACTGGAGGATCATAGCATAGTCGTCGGTGGCGCTCACCACAAGTACGATGAGAATGACCCAGAGAGCTGGTACAACAACGTCGACGACACGCAACTCATTGAGCCGGCGCGACGGTACTTTGCAGATGACTACATGCAGCGGACGTTTGTTGGGTGGGAGGAGTCAGGCGCGCGTGTTGACCGTGTTTGGTCGGGGATAATGGGGTATAGTACTGATTCGCTTCCTCACGTAGGAGAGGTTCCCGGTAGAGATGGTGTATTCGTAATTGCTGGGTTCCACGGACATGGTATGCCTGTTATCTTCTTAGCCGCGGAGGGCATTGCGGCCATGACTCAGGGGCTGGCGTACGAGAAGACCGGAATGCCATCTTTGTTCAAGACATCTAGGGATAGGCTGGAGTCAGAGAGGAATGACATCCTCGCTGGAAGGGGCATACGGTTGACGAAGGAGTAGACCTTGAATACTGTATGTTTATATATATAAGGACACTATACAAACTAAACTATGTACGTATGAGACAGCGCTTCAAAAATAAAAAAAATGCGCATCTTCCTGGTACTCTTGACCACCTACCAAGTCCCGAGACTCCAGACATAACTAAAATTTGTCTTCAGTCCTTTCGAAAGCCTGCTCAAAGTCCGCAATTATATCCCTTGCATCCTCTATCCCAAGCGATAACCTCACAAGGTCCTCGTCCACCCCCATAGACAAGTTCTCCTCCTTGGTGAAGTGCTTATGCGTCGTTGACCAGTGATGCCCAACCAGTGTCTTAGAGTCGCCTACATTCGTTGTGTTGATGATCATCTCAAAAGAGTCGATCAGCGAGATAGCCTCCGCCGCACCGCCTTTGAGGCCAAACGTGATGACAGTGCCAAAGCCCCGTTGGAAATATTTGAGGGCAAGTTGGTGGTGAGGGTGATCTTGGAAGCCTAGATAGCGCACCCAGGCAACTCGAGGATGGGCTTGCAGCCAGAGGGCTAAGGTCTCGGCGTTTTTGGACTGACGCTCGCAGCGAACCGAGAGTGTTTCTACCCCTGAACACAGTGAGTCAGACCAGAGCTCGTCTTCATGAGAAGAGACAGTCTTGATTCTTACCGATGAATAGCTGTTGGGCTGCAAATGGACCTAGACATGGTCCGGTATCACGCATGTATTCAGTCTTGAGATACTGCATATACGCCCTATCACCAGCAGCGGCATACCAATCGTCCTGCTCACCCTGCAGCCCCGGAAGCTGCCCATAGAGACCTGGAAAGCGACTCTTGTTGGTCTGCCAATCCGACCGCCCAGTCTCAATAACGAGACCGCCGAGAGTAGTGCCATGGCCTCCTATCCACTTGGTGGCGGAGTGGATGAGGATATCTGCGCCCCATTTAGCAGGCTGACAGAAGTAACCAGCTGCGGTGAGTGTTGCGTCAACCACAAGGGGGATCTTGACATGTTCTGAATGTGCGATTGCGGCGAGAGCTTCAAAGTCGGGGACGGAGAACATGGGGTTTCCGAGAGACTCGGCAAAGATGAATTTGGTTCTGTCGTCAATAAGTGATTTGACATGCTCAAGATCGTTTACATCACAGAAACGTGATTCGATACCGCTATGAGCTCAATTTAGTCCCCAGGCTTCCCAACACACAAGAGACTTACAGCTGGGCCTGAGCCTTGCGGAACTGACGATACGTTCCACTATGAATGCTTGTAGATACGATGACATTATCGTCCCTTCCTCCTAGTGACGCAATGACGCCCAAGACTGCTGCACTGCCCGATGAGAAAGTGAGGGCATCTCTGCCATCCTCGAGGGCGGCAATGCGTTTCTCAAGTCCATCGTGAGTCGGCTGCGTACCTGTATTAGACAAAGCCCCAGTCATCATTACGAGACAGACTCACATTAGATACCCGGGTATATAAATGGTTTTGGGAACTTGATATGTCACTGAGGGCTACGTTCAGAGCTGCTGAAGAGCCAAACTTGAACGAGGCAGTGTTATAGATGGGCAGCGTGCAGTGGCCATACTTTGGGTCTTCTTCCAGCCCTGCATGGATCTGGATGGTGTCGAATCTCCATTTTGGCTTGTTCTTGACAATCCCATTAGTTGAGGTCCGCGAAGACTTCTTCTCTGAGCTCCCGTTGGTGTGTCCATTTGTGTTGTGTTCTTTCATGCTGGACTGTAGAGAGACAGACCTGGCGTGTGCGGGCTTGAAAATTGAATAAAAGAACTATAGAGAGACTGTATAGGGCTAAGAAAACAGAGGAGCGAAGTTTGCTGGGAGTTTGGCTAGATAGCCACCCATGCGAGGGAGCGGCCTGCACCAGCACGTCCACTTTGGTGCCATTGCCTCTGACTCTGCAGAGTCATAGGCGGATCTTGACCCTTTCAAGTCTTTCCTTATGTAAGTATTACATGCATAAGCTAATCTTCATGGGTAAGGTAATCAGGATACCAGTTATGTATTACGTGGATTGGGTGGCATTGCCTTTGTATCATTTAAGAAGCATGAGAGTATGAGGATGAGCATTGGATATTGGATAGTAACATTGCTCTGGCATTCTTTTAGTATCTACGAGATATGTGTATCCCAGTCATCGTCTTTCAAAAACACCAAGGTTGATTGAGCAACTCCTGTATGAATATAAACCACTTGTGACTGCTGAACTACATGAGACCCCTCAACATGCCATCGGACTATGGCAACCCCTCACCATATGGCGATACATCTAACTTCAATACTCCAACGAGCAGGTCCGTAAGCAGCATCGCCAAGATCAGGACTCGCATGAGGCGCGCCCCCAATATCACCAGACACCAAACCTCCCCCAAGAGCAGCACTATCGAAAAACTTGAGCACAATGACCTCGTCTGGCTTTTGCTCCGGTAGATAGTACCACTGCGGACTCTCCAGTCCACTCGCCGTCACCCCCAAGTTCTCGTATGCTCTTGCATCCGCTTCACTGATAACCACAGATTCCAGCTCTCGCAGAAAGTCACCACCCATAGAAGGCGCAGCTAACATTCGAGACTCATACCCTAGAAACCCTAAAGCCCCGTCCTTGGGGAAAGACCATCGAGGCGCCATTGCTAACGGATCCCGCGTAACTGTTCGCATGGACCGCCAGATACTGTAGGCTGCGTAACGCGGTCCCAGCTTGCCGCCCGCGTTGTACTTTGCATCGATGAGATCGTTGCTCGCCTTGTCTTGAGCGTCAAGCTTAGCTGAGGCGCAAATGTTGTCCTCGGCGTCGATGATTCCGGCTTCAAGCGCGGCTTTGCGAATGTCTGGCCTCCAGCGGCGGATGGAGCGCCGAGCACCAACAGGCGTATAGTCTACATGTGCTCCTCTCGCAGGCCTCGAGTTGTCAAAAGATGCAAGATGCGTTGGCCGAGTTTCATCTGATGCTTTGTAGTCATCAGGCACGCTCTTCTGGTCTTTGCTATTGACGACCGCCGAGCTACCGGTTCCATTCGCAGGTTTCTTAACCGGCGCATCACCTCTTCGAACGATGCTGTTTGTGATGAATACTTGGCTCGCCCCTGTCAATTTGAGGACAGACTCTTTCACTTCAGGGAAATAAGTCTCCTCTAAAGTCTGCAAGTCATCGTAATCTCCGGCCTGCACCTCGTCATCGACTTTGGCCCATTTTGGGTCAAACTTAATAGCAGTGAAGCCATAATCCTTCAAGATCTCTGCAGAATGTGACCAAGACCAGTCTGCGCCGTTGGGAAAAGCTACTGCGCGCAGATCATGTAGAGCGTATGGCACAGGAATCTGCTTTATGTTGGGGTTGTTCGTGTAGCCCCTGTTCCAAGCTTGTTCCGAGGTATGTCGCACGCCATCATCGACCTGATACTTGATAGTCGCGATTGGTGGCGGCTGATCTGTCTGAGAGGGTTGTTTGGCCTTGGACGCACAACGAGACATGATGATGGATACGAAAGTCGATACCTTAGATAGATGTCTGTATGGGTTGTTGGTGATTTCCGACAGCTCGAAAAGGAGAGACATCTACACTCATAACACTGACTCATGATATACACACCAGGTCAGAGCCATACTGACCATGCCTCAGGGTGTCAAGAGACCTGATAGGTACTCTAGGTCAAGCGGTATCTATCATCCAGGTACAGTACTTTGCCGGTCTAGTGCTTTTGCCACACCACTTCCAAGTGTCAAGTTTAGTTTGTTGCCATCCTCCTGCCGTGCAGCCGTGTAAGAAGAATTGTAGTGATGTGCCGCCCGTGTTAACCCCCCGAGCCATATGCAAACCCTCCAAGGATCATCTATCACGCAATGGTGCTGGACAGCAAGGTAGCGGCTAATCGCAGGGCTGTTGGCACGAATCAGATAGCTATGCTCTAACTAGGTAGATGGCCATCACTGCTCATTTCAGTTAGCAGGATCAACATCCTCCGGTACCTGTTTTCCCCGACAAACAGTCCATGGCTAACTCATTGACACAAGTGACAGGCGAGGCGCGCAGTCATAATCTGCTCTTGCGCCCGCTGTTCTGACCATGCATCGACGACTCCAACGACATCAACAAAAGGTCCTGACGCAGGCAGCCTTCCCATTCGTCCTTGACATGCTTTGTTTCCAGGACAAAATTTGATCATTGACTGGACCAGGATTTATATCCAGTGCCATTCATTGTTCGCTGTCAATTGATGCAGTACAACCGGACGTAAGCTTACAAACTATTTAAGCTTACTCTCAATCTTACACTGCGGACGGTACTGGGAAGCCAAGCCGGGACCTAAGATGCTGTCGGGCTCCGGAGAATATATTTTGATTGCCTAGGTCTCTATTGAGATCAGCTAGATCCATACCGTTAGCGCCAGATCGCAGTCCAAGGTAGTTATGCCCGTTAATTCCCATTAATGACCTCTTATCAGTGGAGTTCGTATACATACGAGGTGCGCCGGCATCTTGTTGTTTTGGGATATGGGTGATTGCCAGAAGGAATCTGTCTAGTCTGTATATGTGTACGGCACGGCCGACAAACGCGATTATGATACCTCGATGATCTCATGAGCCACTCCAGTTGCCTGTTTTGGTAGGTATATGATATTATGCGCATGCAAGAAACATACCCTTAAGGCTGTAGCCAATGTCTCGCCACGCCACGAACCCTGCTGCTCTCCTTTGCTGACGCCTGGAGGGAGTGTTCGGGGTCCAAAATGCGCAAAACTTCCTCCGTCGACACGTTCAGAGTCGTAGTTTGCGCGTTCCTGATCGCCAAGGATTATGCCGTGGAGCCGTAGTATACGCCATCACCATTGTTTATTAGTATGGACCGTCACTCTTAAGGCTGGTTGGGAGGTTTTCAACCAGTCTGGAGGTCTTGGAAGTCGGATTTCTACTGTGCCTGCGTGCATCAAAGACAAGCTCTATGTCGCTGGCAGGGTCAATACCTCTTGGCTCTCAATTGAAATGGAAGAGCTTGACGCCTGCGTCCTCTTCCCATCGCCGAAGCAGCAGGAAACGCAGCGTCTCCGCGAACGCAACAGAATTGCCAAGAGGGCATCGAGTATGTTACTACGACCTTAGTGCAACTACCTTCTCTTCTCGGTGCTCACAAGCCTTAGGAGCGCGCCAACGGCAGCGTGAGCAGCACAACGACACTACTGCCGACGTCGCAGTACAGCCAACGCCAACTGCAGAAGCAACTTCGCAGGACTTGGCGGTGCCATTGCACCCGCCACAACACCCTGGCTCTGGCTCTAGCTCTGACTCCGCCTGTGTACGGGCCGAAGCGTCGGAAGACCTTGGCGTCTGGGCACTAGACGGCCCCCTAGACGACCCTACCGCCCTGCCCTGGCCCTCTTCTCTCGACGAGGACTGGCCCGGTTTTAGTGGTTCACTAGTGAACACGCTTAGCCCTCGTCAGCTCTCAGTCTCAGTCCCGGGAATATCCAATCCAGAGCCGCGAGCACCGCCTGCGTCTTCGAGTTCACTCACCTCTGACTCCAACGATTCCAACAGCAGACCATCTAGGCTACTACACATCGCCGCTCGCAATGAAACAACCGGCATTCTGCTCTCGCTGATCAAGGCCGGCGCAGATGTGAACTCGCGCGACTCCTCCGGCACAACTCCCCTCCATATTGCTGTACGCTTTCGACGTGCAAGTGCTCTCGAGCTGCTAGTGAATCACGGAGCAAATATCAATGCCCGAGACTCGGCCAACATGACGGCCCTCGAAGTAGCTGTGAGGGCTCAAGACGAAGAGCTTGTCAACATTCTCCTCTCTGGTGGAGCTGAGCTTCATTGATTAATTGATTGGCTAGAACAATCACTATTTGAGACAGATAATTCTTTTTGGTATCCAGGCTGGCAGCATAACTAGATATGGGCGTATAGCAATAAACGAGCAATGCCTTTTTTGGTCTTGATGGTATGCGATTTGTACTCTTGAGCGTCTGATCTTCCTTCGCTGTTGAGGACCATCTTGTCTTTGCGGTGATGGAGCATGATTGGTCACGCCGTATCATAGACACAAATGCTCACAGGGACGATCAAGATTGTTCGTCCTGTCAAGTTTGTGGGAGGTGTGGCTTAGGG